>JAOYMU010000283.1:13252527-13265316 GCA_025802295.1 Psammodynastes pulverulentus
GCGTCACGTGACGCGGACTCGAAAAAGGTGCCGGAACGCAGTACCGCTGCGTTCCGGCAGAAAAAAAGCCCTGGGTTCTACAAGCCCATTCTTTTCCCTGGACTTTTTTCATATTCCTATGGCTAACAAAACAAAGATTCTGAGAATACTGACATTATGGAATGAAATCCAAATTATTATTTTTTTAAGTATCTCTTGAAAAAAATGAAATACCTACAGCACTTATTCCCATACTATTATCCTTTGCCTTAAAAATAATACATGAAATAATCATAGGCAAAATAGGCCAGAGTCTAACCAACACTACAAACAGCTTGAAATGTTCTAAACAAATAAGTGCAAGGGAACACTTTGCCCCTTTTTTTCAATTTTCTTTAATGTGTGTGAAACTGAGTTTGTGCTTTTCCTTATAAAGGCATGGGCCTTAGAAATACTTGATTACATCAGCAGTTACAACAATAGCAAATTTCTCTTTGCTATGGAAATATAGTTCTTTTTTTACTCATTGAAATAAACTTCCCATGATTCCAGATCTAGATCTCCATCTTAAGTCTCGATCTTAATTTTTAAGGGTAGGCATATTATTAAGGGCAACAGGTAGGAATATATTAAAGTACTTCATTTAAATAGTACATTTTTACATTTCATAGTGGGAGAAAATATTTCAGAAGACTTTCAATTTTCCCCTCCTAACGTCCTTTCCTTTCCTTCCCTCCCTCCCCAATTTTGGGCTCTGGAAAAGAAAAAGAAAAATGTTTACATGCAAGTTTTCATATTTCCATTCTACCTGTCAATTTGTACTGATATTATTGATGGGATATACCTCAGCTTTAAAATGCTTACTGATCTCTAGGGAAACGATGACTACTTTTGACATTACTACTGAGAACAATGTGACAAAGCACACTAAAAATTACCTAACATCCAGGTAAGTCTAGGAAAGAAAATTGAGTCTTAATTTACCATCCTATTTAGCGTTTGAGCCTGGGAGACAGTGGAGGACAGGGCTATGCTACGGTCCGTGGGGTCGCGAAGAGTCAGACACGACTTAGCGACTGAACAACAACAACAAATTAGTGTTTTACAGCTAGAACTTGCTGAATGAAATAAAAGAGGTGAAACCACCTATGAGGTCTCCCTCAAAATAAAGTAATGACACAAAAGATTTTCCAGGTAATATTTATGATGGCTTGATTGGCAAATACCCATACATTTATCCATGGGAATGGGGCTGGTTACCAAGTCAGTGCTGATAACAGTACTCCCCTAGTTTACTTATACATTTCATAGTGCATTAGTAAACAAAACTCTTACACTAGGCAGCACTGTATATTCTCTATAGTATTTATTTTAATTGTAAGAATCAATATATGAGGCAATTTCTTCTAACAGTTGATGATCTAATATGATTATACGTTAAGTATAATAAGACAAATGAGCACATTCCCATTTTTCACATGTACAAGTTTGCCTTAAAAATATGCCTGAACATATTACAGATAATATTCCAGGTGATTCTTAAAGTAAACATTTTCTTTTCTTTTACAATGGAATTAATCTGATATGAAATCCATTTCATGTTTTTAACATCAGTGAAGTATGCAGAGACCTATTTAATCTGTCCAGTATTTGTGCAGGGTTTTAAATGAAGCATACAAAATCGACAATGTTCTACCTTCTTGTCATGTAGATCCAGATGTTTCCAATTATTGGCCTTTAACTGATGAAGTTCATCAAATTTCATACTAATATTTTCTATGGACAACTGCAGCATATCCCAAAACCCTGCTAAATCTTGGGAGGCTGGTCTCGGGTGTGCATTGGGATTCTGTGTGAGAGAAAAGAATAGAAAATAGGAATAGAGGGGAAAAACACACACAAAATTCAAAGTCCTTGAAAAAGTCAGGTGGAATTTTTGCTTTTTGTTTCTAATGATGTTGGCTACCTTACTGCGTTTGATTCATATATGTAATAATAATACAACTTGATTAAATTAACTAAAGCCATCACGCACTGAGGCAATGGTGGAGTCTTACAAATGTAACAGTTTCAGCCCAACCAGTATGGATAGCATATGCTTTAAATTGGTTAAATGTTTGGGGAAAAGTTAGTTGAAACAATCGTACTTTGGAATGAATGTTTTGGCAGCAATATGTTACAATAATGACTAGGAAAAATTTTATACTGGACATGTTTCCGTTATTGCACATACAAGTAGTCTTTGACTTATGACTATTCAACAATGGTTTGTAGTTAACGATGGCCTCGAAAAAAGCAACTTGCAACCTGTCTTTGGAGTTACAACCATTGCATCATGTGATTGCAGTTCAGATGCTTGGCAACCAGCTTGTATTTATGATGGTTGCAGCATCTTATGGTCATATGATCACAATCTGTAACCTTCCCAGGGACTTCCAATAAGCAAAGCGAATTGGGGAAGCCGAATTTGCATAACAACTGGAGGATTCACTTGCCCTTGTGAATTGCTTAATAACTACGATAAAAATGGTCATAAAATTGGGTCCAGTAACACAATTACTTGCTTAATAATTGCATTACATAGCAACTGAAATTTCAGTCCCAATTGTGGTCATAAGTTGAGAACTACCAGTACCAGAAACAGAAGGCTAAAATATTCTGGCACATTCCTGAGATTTCAATAATTTCTCAAATCAATATTTTTTAAAATCCACTTTTTGATATAGTCCCAATACATCTGTGTCCTAGACAGCATACTTTTGGTTAAATTTAATGTAAATTTTTGTTCTATACTGTGATATAGTAGAATTGGAAATAAATGTTATAAACTCACTTCTCTAATTTATTTTTAGTGTTTTTTTAAACTTTTGGGGAGAGGTGGTTGTAAGATTTTCTTGTCGAGTACCAAAACATTTTGGCCAGCATTAAATTCTTCCATTTTAGTTATGGGAAAAACAATGGTATTATACACTATTCTGCTTCAGACACTAACATATTTTTTGCATGCAAGTAATACAAACACCTGTATCATAATACATGTTACATACCAGATTTTCTTCACAGAGTTCTCTGAATTGGTAAAATTTCTGAGCCATGAGAAGCTGAGCACTACCAACAGCAGTTCGAATTTTACCTAAAACTTAAAAATAATCAAAGCATAAGACACCATTGTGATGTATTAATGTAAGCAAATATTGGAAATCTCTCCATTGTTACAAAGCCAGCTGCAAATCTAATTCAGGAGTGAGCAAAGTGTAAATCATATGCGGCCTGTGGCCTATGGACTAATTTCAAATGCTGTCTGCAAGCTATCCATATTAATATCTGTGGGAAGAACATTTTTTCCCTTTTATATATGACTGAAAGACAACAAGAGAATGGAGTGTCAGAAGGAGAAATGGAGGAAGAGAAGGAATTACAGAACCTGAATAAATGTGTACTTCTACCCAGTTCTGGTAGTTCCATGTCCAATGGTTGCTTAAGCTCAGCTCACCACTGATAACAGATTTCAGCTAAGAAAATGCAGTCCTCTACAAGAAAAGATTGCCAATCCTTTCCAAATGCTACTACTAAAAACCCGCAGTTCATTTTAAAAGTGCATACATTTCCAGTCATTGGAATTCCCTCCAACATACACCAATTAGCAAAAGCAGGAATGCAAAAACAATGAAAACTCTCACATCAAAAAATAATAATAACCACCACTGTGTTTCAGCTTGATCTATATATTTTAAAATTAATTCTGGATAACACAATGCTGTCACATATGCAGTTTTTTTAAGTTGTGTTGCTTGTTGAATGATGAAGGAATATAGAAACTCAGTTCAACAATGTGCAGAGAGTCACATGTAATCCTTCTGCTGTTTGTCATTGAAACAATACAGTAATAGTCCAAAGAATGTAAAATATTTAATCAAAACTGAATCTGTGCTGAGTTCCCCACAGGCAACATATGCTTGGTTTGGCCAGATACATGGACTTCTGTAAAGTAGCAAGTTGTACAGTGCCAAGTTAAACAGATCTCTAAGCCAATGAAAAAGCAAATATATCTAGGATACTATGAGTTGTGAACATATAGGAGGCCCAGTGGCTTGGATCCTAAATTGCTTCATGCCATTTTATTCCTGGAACCTCTCCTCCATTTGTAGCCACCTGCACCTTATCTTAGATTTTCATGGTCATTCAGAATTGAAAATAACTATATCCTTGATCCTAAAACATTCTCCAAATTTTAATGAGGTTTGAAAGCCCAAAAGCATCTGTACTCACTTCTGAGAATCTTGCAAATTCAGTAGAAGTTATGTCTTAGCTGCAAATATTATGGCATAATTCTAAAATTGCGCACTTGTATTGATGGCAGTTGAGTGTGGGTTCATAGATGCTGGCTAGAATTCCTTGTGAAATCCTAAGAGTATGTGCTGAGAGATGTTTAAAATGATAAAATATTGGGGGATGATTTTTATCACAGAGTTGATCCCCACTCCAGCAGTTCTGATCTTTTTCTTTATGAAGGCCATTACAGCTATTGTTGATAAATTCTGAGGTCTATCACATAAGGCAGATTAAAAACAAGGCACCTATGGCACCATGACACATACTTAAACAATCTGAAAAAACAGAACAAAAATCAATGGACTTTATGTCTGAGCAGTCCAATGTCCAGTACATACATGCTTAGTATTAGTACACAGATTATTATATATATTTTCCTATGGAGGTCCTGGAAGCAGAGTTTTCTCCTTAGACAGACATCAACACCAAAGGAAACAACTGTGAAGAGGGAAATGTAAACTCACACTACACAGCACAGGGAATTCTACACATAACTGCCATTTTCCCATTATTTTTTGCAAGGGCTGCGTGTCTAATTCCCTAGGCACTGTGCTGAGAATGTGCCCCTTGGTGTGTCTAGTCTTTTATTCGTACTAATGTGCAAACCACTGAAGTGAAAGAAGCCTTCAATAGGGGGGAGGAGTTAATCGGAGAGCTTTCATGTGGTTTCCATTGTTATGAGAACCCTTCCCACTGCATCGACTTCAGAACAGCTGCCTCAGCTGGAGCTGGGCCATCTAACATTTCACAAGGCATTTCAAGAATTGAAAGGAAGGGCGAGGGAAATAGAAGGGAGATAGTCTCCCAGCTGTGCATTAGAGGAGAATTTTGCACAAAGCCAAAAATTGCTGTGGTGATTATACTGATAAGAGAAGTTGCTTAAAAATTGTTTCATGATGCAATGTTGAACAATAGCTTGAATACTCCTTATTACAACAGTACTCAATAATATCCCAATACTTTCTGGAGGAAACAAGTTTGAGGAGAATAGAACGTGTCGAGTCTTCCCTTTCCAAATATTTGGTGATCTAAGACAAATTCTCAGATGACTATGAGATGAATTCTGCATTGAGTTAGGTGAACAGAACAATACTGAACCCCTCCAGCTCAGTATGAGTTTCAGCGCAGTACTGTCTTCATGCTTTCAGACTTCAAATCTATCTAGTGATTCCAGACAGTGAACAGGCATGCAAAGTACATGCATTCACACTTCTTAAACCTAATTCTTATAGCAGTCTTTTCCAAATTTGAGTCTCCAGATGTGTCAGATTTAATTTCATTAATAAAAAAGTAAAGGTTCCCCTCACACATATGTGCTAGTTGTTTCCGGCTCTAGGGGGCAGTGCTTATCTCCGTTACAAAGCCGAAGAGCCAGCGCTTTCTGAAGACGTCTCCGTGGTCATGTGGCCAGCATGACTAAACACAAAAGGTGCACGGAACGCTTTATACCCATTTAATACCCATTCCAAAATGCCAAAAATATATAACCAAGTCCAAAACCAATGCTGATAATTTATACATCTCTGAACTGATATTGCCATGTGTTCCTGTTGGACATGGATCTAACCCAAAGTATTTTGCCTTATACCTATTTTATCTCTGATTTCTTTTACATCAGCTAAGTGAAGTATACACCTACAAAACAAAATGTTTATTATGTATAATGTTTAAGAATAAGCATTCTTAAACTTCCTTTTTATCAATAATGAAAGCCCATTCTGGAGAGATACCTCCCATTCTGAGGCCTTCGCTGGTAAACGTTGCTTGTCCATAGATAATTTCTTAATGTGATGTATGTAGAAGTAAAATTAAGCATATTTAATGCAGCTAAAATGTCACCTTATTTGTTTGCTGGGAAGAAAGAATGGACAGAAAAATATATTTCACTAAGCTGCACCTTCTTAGAAGTAAATGTCCATGTTCTAAAAGAAAATAGATGAATAAACATGTACAATGAGCAGAAAACTGGTTGAAGGCCCAGGAGTACATATACCAAGCAAAAATCAAATCTAATCAGTTATTGTCCAGTACACTAGTTTCAACTTCCTTGCTCTTGTTTATTCAATAATCTACTAATAACAGAGATTTTTTAAAGGGACATAACTATTTAGTTACTGGCATCGTGTGCAAACTCTTGGTTCAAAATGTTTTTTCTAAAACTTAATCAAAGGCACGGTTCCCATGGTACATGTGAGTTCCTATGCAGATCTGGCAATTTTATGTTGATCATTAGCACTGACCTATGATCAACAATTAATACAGACAGGCATGGCGTTAATAAGTTAGTTATTGCTACTATTATGAATAAGCAATTTCAGAGGAAACAAACAAAACTTCAATGCAATAAAACATGTGGATAATTAACTAAAGAACTATTTCCAGATGTTTTAAACTCAGCCCCTAACACTATAACCTGTTTTTATATGCAACAGAGAGAGAAACAGCAGCAGTAACAACAAATTGCATTCATAACTAGAAACACTCTTTTCATTGTGACACTTTCTTTCTCTGAAAGATAATAACAAACATGTCCAAGGAACACACAAGACCCTGTCAAGCAGTCCTAAGCCATCTCCTCCAGACAGCTGTTGTACATAAGGAGGCATTGTCTGGAAAGGCTTGTATCATATTACTCCTAGCTTCGGGGTGGGATGGGAGAATATTTACTCCCTCAGCTGCCAAGATATTGAGAAAATTTCAGTCTTTGCAAGTTACAGTAAGCCTCAGTGTGGTGTAGTGATTAAGACATAATGGATAAGCACAGGTCAGATAAAGGAGAAAGGGGGAGGAAGAGGAAGCTGTTTGAAGCCATTCTTAGCCATGGAAACTCCCTGTTGCTGTTGTGGAAAATCATTGAAAGGAAGAAGGCTCTGCATTAGGACTTTGCATTCAAAGTATGACATTCTTTTCGGAATGTATATGGATTAAAACCTTTGTAAAATCTGTTGGAAATACAATGTATCTTTCTTGGTATAAACTGCAAACTGCAGGCAGCTATTACATCATCCCCCACAGGGAACAGTTGCTTAAATAGAGCCTTGGTGGTGCAGTGGTTAGAGTGGTATACTGCAGGCCACTTCTGCTGACTGTTGACTGCCTGCAATTTAGCAGTTCAAATCCCACTAGGCTCAAGGTTGACTCAGCCTTCCATCCTTCCGAGGTGGGTAAAATGAGGACCCAGATTGTTGGGGGCAGTAGGCTGACTCTGTAAACCACTTAGAGAGGACTGTAAAATACTATGAAGTGGTATATAAGTCTAAGTGTTATTGCTATTTAGAATCAGAGCCACATTCACCAGCGCAAAGGATCAGAACTCCAGAAAGTATAGTTTTCTGTTAAATCCAGCCAGACACGACAAAGAGCAGGCTGACACACCACTCTCTCTTTTATGATAGTCTGGAAATCAGTGATCCTCCCACTGCATTGAAGTCCAAAGTGCCATTTATTTTACCTGGCTATGCCTGCATCTTCTAATTACAGGAAACATCTTAATCACTATGTAGAGGTGACGTGGGTATAATATTATGACAACAGCTTCAAAGAGAAGGAATTATAGATGAGGAACACAGCTAAACCTCTGACACAAACGTTTGTTCTTTGTTTTGCACTCTCTTCCTAGCTCTCCATCTCCCCCACCCCCTCAAAAATATATATATATATAAAAAAAGGACTGCTTTCCAGCTGCAAATTCTTCTCATTTGTTACCCTTCTGTGGAGGCCATTAAATACACCCCATGCTCATTCTGTTCTTGGCTTCAGGGCACCATGGAAAGAAGAAGGGAGAAGTCTTGGGGATATTGACTAATGGTAATTGGTAACTTTCTCAGTTGGAATATGTGTAGAAATAGCTAAGTGCATGTTATAGAATAGCTCACTGGGCTTTAATACAGGAGATCAGAGAGGAAGGAAATGAAATCAGCGGTACCCAAGAAGGCTCAGAGACTGCCAAGCCTTCATTGCCAATTCTCAAGGGTCCCGTCTTTGTGAACCCCCCTCCCCTAACGTCATAAAAGTCCTATTTTTCAATGAAGAGCAGTATGGCTCCCTAATTTTTTGTTTTCTGCAGGAGAAAGGCAGATGCTGCTCTTCACCCCATGTTTTCTTCTTTAAGAGACGGGAACCTTCTTCTCTTGTAATGAGGCAAGACATAATCCCCATCAGTGGGTAACTCTCTCTCTCAGTTTGAGCCAGATTGTGGGCATTTTAACGTGCCTATTGATGGAAGGCAGAAACTGGATTGCAGTTTTGAGCAACTTCTGCTGTGCCAACCCTCCCTAGATTTAGCCAAAGGCAAGAAGAGGGTTTACGTGCATGTATTGCTGTGCTCAATCAGGGCCATATTTGTCTGAATGGCAGTGTGGCCACTGTAGGATTACTGATCATGCAGATAAATAAACACAGTGCCAAATTCCTCTTCCAAATTCCTAAACCTTTGAAAGAGGTTTCTGTTTTGCTAACTTCCTTTATTGGAGGCTGAATTCATTTTGATTTTCTCTTAGTGATGTTTTAAGTTTGCTTCATTATTGTGAGCTGGAAGGAGTTGATTGTGGGTTCTCTTCCTCCCCAATTATACATTTGGGATACCCTTGATTCTTAAATTTCCTCATGGTGAATTTTAGCCTGATTCAATTGAACAGTGGAAGATGGCAGACTGCTGGATTGTATGATGAAAACCAGAATATATATACAGTATATATGTACAGATTCACTGACCTCATATCTAAAGGAAGTATAAAAATCTTAGTCCCCATTCAAGAATTTCACTGAAATATGTTGCTTTGAAAAATAATTCAAAAGCTCATCCTACTTTTGTATTTTAATAAAAATGATTTAAAGACACAGAATAACTTTAGGCATAGCGCAATTATAGGTTCTACTCAGCTGCCTTGATCTCAGGCCTTAAAAATTGTATATATTTCTGAGATTATGATGCCTATTGGGATTTACCAATTTTAGGCATTTTGCATTTTTGTAACACTATTGCAATGCAGTTCTTATGTCCATATCTATATTATATCAACTATGTTAGGGGTCTGCAACCTTAAACACTCAAAAAGCCATTTGGACCTGTTTCCCACAGAAAAGAGAATACCGGGAGCCACAAAAGCCTTCCCGTGCCTGACTATTTCCTGAGCGGCCACAAATTAGCATATATAGTTGAATTAAAGAATCTGTTTTCTTCTGAAAATTTTCTTTTCTTAGATTTATCCTTGGTTGGCCTACCGGGGGGTGAAAAGCTCAATAAATTGCATGCCGGCGGGTGTCGCACATTGGCAGTTGTGATACGAATTGTGAGAGACAGGGAGCCACAGCAGAGGGATGAAAGAGCCATATGCGGCTCCAGAGCAGCGGGTTGCTGACCCCTGATCTATGTCTATATATATCAAAGGGAACATTATGGTGTGCATTTTACGATAATACATATTTTGGTGTATCTATATGCTATCTCTGGTATGCCAGAATAGTATTTCAGCAGATATTTAAATTCCCATTATTTTCTGCTGAAGTTTTCTTTTAAAAATCACTGATGAGTGCCAAAAGTAACCGACTGAAAAATGAACATGAATGGAACTAATAGGACAATCCATCTATTCTTACTCATAGAAATGATTTAAGGAAAGGCGAGGCCCCTTCAATCATTGTGCAAAAGTTCAGTGTAAGGAATCACATTGGGGACATTAATATCCTACAGTTTTTTATCCATCTAATTTAATATTATCTCTTTGGATGGGCAGTTACAGCTTTTCATGGCCAGAGACGTTCCTGTCTCTTGCTCTTGGAAGTTCGTCAACCAGACACCTTCTGTATTCTGATAATGGTCCTCCAGTAAGATGTGCTCTCTCTCTCTCTCTCCCTCTCCCTCTCTCCCTCTCCCGCTCTCTCTCTCTCTCTTTCCCTGTGTCTCTCTGTCTCTCTGTCTCTCTGTCTCTCTGTCTCTCTCTCTCTCTCTGTCTCTCTCTCTCTCTGCATCTCTGTCTCTCTGTCTCTCTCTGTTTCTGTCTCTCTGTCTCTCTCTCTCTGTGTGTGTCTCTGTGTCTCTGTCTCTCTGTGTCTCTCTCTCTCTGTCTCTCTCTGTCTCTCTCCCACTCCCCCTCTTTCTCTCCCTCTCCCTCTCTGTCTGCCTCTTGTACTCATGGGGTCATGGAATCTCACTGTTGCAGGTGTTTTCCTGAGACTCAGAATTAGATGCTCTTTGTGCCTTCCTATAGCACTTTGAAAATTTCTGTCTTCGTTTTACTAAGGCTGCCCATTGCTGGGGAGATTTGAGGACGGTTTTCAGTTGAGCAGAACTGTTCTAACCGCCACTAGATGGTGGTGTCCTTGTGCAGCCCTTAAGTACTTTCCGTGAAATACTGTTTGGCTGCACTAGAGATAATTATTTTAAAAATTCATCTGAACTAGCCACTGCTCCATAATTCATGCTCTGCACACTGCATGACAGCATTAAAGACATACTGGCTGAGCTTCCCCTCACCCCTTAATTAGAGGCTCAGAGAATTTAGTCATAGATAATCTGCATTCCGTCAGCCACCCATAGGCACCACAACAGGATAACCCACGCATTTTATAAAACACTGATCTCTTAATTAGATGCAAAGTGGGATGACTTTGTACCATAAGTAGGGAATTCAAAGTGTTTGGTTTAATAAATGTTTCTTATCAAATTTAAAATCCATACATAGATCTCTTGACTGTAAACAGAGCTGCAGAATCAACAGAAACAAGTAAAATTTAACTGCACCTCACAAGATGATCATTTCCCTGGCAGAGTTGGTTGCTTAAAATGACTACATTAATTTTAATGAACATGTCAATGACATTGTATTAATGAACCCAGCGGAGGTAGCCACAACAATAGTCTTCAGTAAAAATGTATCAAATATATTGATAGAACAGCTGAATACATTACAAAAAATATATATCCGTTCCTCGAATCCTGAACACAAGTCATCAAAGTGTGAAACATTAGCTGGAGAATGAATTTGAATTGACAGTAAAAATAAAAAGGATGATTTAAATAGATGCATCTATTTCAAGGATTCTTGAAGCCACTGAAAATGTGTATTTTGCTCAAACTTGCAATATGTTTTCACCCTTTTGAATACCATCATAACAGTTTTGAGCTGGTGTCCTTTGATTACTTAGTGTTAAATTAAAAGTAGGAAGACCCAAATTCATATCCTCACTCACCAACAGAAGCTCACTGAGCTATTATTCTATTATTCAGGAGTATTATGGGAATAACATTGAGCATGCATGCTAGAAATACGGAACATATAATTTTGTGAGTGTGTGCCAACACACCCACATACATACAGTAGTACGAATAAGCACACACTCAGCTGAATTACAAATAATTGGGATATCACCTTTCATATCCTGGCATTAATTTTATTTGAATTGTTATTACAAGGCTATCTCCCTCACTCTGTGAAATAATGCAGATTAACCTCACTAATTTTAATAAAGCTATTAGGCATTATATTGGATGCACTGATAATGAATCATTTCTGAATTTTTATTGTACTATATTACATTGTATAATTAAGGAGAAATAAGAGGATATTTTCCGTTTAGCTTATTTATTAGAACTCTACAAGGTTTTAATTTGGAGGTTCAGCTCAATTCACCAATTCTATCTTATCTCTTAATTAAACCAGAAAGTTGAAGTCAATGGTTAAACCATATTGGGTGCATTTGAATCAATTCAGTGATGTGGAATGCCATTAAAACATGCAAAAACCCTTTTAAAAAAATGATTCAGAAATTCAACCAGAATTTATGTCAACATTCAAATCTAACTGAATTAATGAATCTAATTAGAATTACTTATTACAATCAGTTCTCCTTCTTCTTTGAGTATAAGTTCCATTGAGTAGTAGTAGGAGGGGGGAGGAGGGTGTGTCAGTGTGGTTGTTTTTCAATAGACGTGTATGTATCTAATTTGTTTCCTCTGCTGATTAGAATATCCAAAAACGGCAATATGATATTGTTGCTTTTCTTTTCTTGTGAATTTTATTCCTTTTGAAGATGAGGTTGATTGTTTCATGTGTCTTCTCCAGTTGTTCCTTTTTCATTTTGATAAAGATGTAGTCTATATTTTGATAAAGATGTAGTCTATACTCCACACTTTTGATTTATGTATATGAGTGCTATAGCTTAGAGATATTGCATTATGCTTTCTAATATGAGTCTCTGAAAACTGTGAGCATCGTAGATCGAGCCAAATCCAAAAATGTTCAGACAAGAAACTGTACAAAGTTAGCACCCATCCCTCTCTTAGAAGAATGAAATATCTTAGGAAATATTTAAAAAGCAGAATGTTTCCCCTAAAAGCAGAGATGGAATTCAGCAGGTTCTGACCAGTTCTGGAGAACCGGTAGTGGAAATTTTGAGAAGCTCGGAGAACTGGTGGTAACCTTCCCCCAGGAATGGGGAGGGAATGGAGATTTTACAGTAACCTTCCCCTGCCACACC
>JAOYMU010000283.1:13316666-13328151 GCA_025802295.1 Psammodynastes pulverulentus
TGAGAAAAATGGATATCTTTGATGGTCAACCTGCAAAGTTTGCTTCAACAAACTGTTTACTGGCTGAATGTAACCTTTTCTTCTAACCCTTAAGAAAAGCTTTCTTTCTATTCTTTCTTGTTTTCAGTTATTTCTCTCCCTTTCTCATTTCAGTCCTGCTTTATGCCCGCCCCCAACTTCACAGTTCCTCTTTTTCCATTAATCTGAATCCTGTTTTTGTTGTTGTTTTCAGATGTTGTTTCTGATAGGAGAAAGATTACTTGGACTGTTTCTGTAGTGCTGAAGGGGTCTCAATTGGCTTTAATAATTTGTGGGATAATGTATCTTACATATAATTAGTTATAATCAATAGTCACTGTTAGATTGTGTAGTAGGAAGAGGCAGGACACGAGTTGAGCGCTAGAACAATCTTTATTCAGGTTCGGAACACAAGCAAAAACGGCCATGGTTAGGGCCGGTTTATATAGCCGGTGCTGTCCTAGCCGCCAGCCCACTGACGGCTCTTTATTTTTCCCGCCTCGCGAATAAGCCGATGAGCGATGTCCTCTCTGGCGCCGCTCATTTGCTTATTGTTTAACTATATACACAACACCCCTCCCCTATTGGTCTGTTCTCACCCAATCCCCAGCCACTCTTTGGACATAGTCCCGTAAGTAGGCGGGGCTTCAATGGGCGTGACTGGACCTGCGCGGTTCATTCATTTCGCCGCCGTTGGCTCATATGGACGGGCCTTCTGTTTCTCCGGACTCCGCCCTAAGAACCTCCTGGAAGGTTCTCGGGGCGTTGGTTGAGTCCATCGAGTGGAAGGTCTCCATTTTACTTCGCGGGTTCCCCCCTTCTCCCGGTGAGTCCCTTGCGACCCTATTCGGATTGGAGGTAGCTTCTCTGCCTGTTTGACCTGTTTGTGACTGGCTGTGTGTTGGGGCTTGTATTGTTGTGTGTGTGCTTGTGGGTAGGGACCGGTTCCTTGGAGTTTGTTGCAGTTCTCTATTTGTTTCCTCACTGGAGCCCTCTGGGCCTACCCTCTTTTGGAGCTGATCAATGTGTTGGCTCCATAGTTGCCCATCCTCAGTTTCCACCCTGTAAGACCGGAGTCCCACAGTTCTTATGATTTTGGCGGTGACCCATGTTGGACCTCCTGTAAAACTTTTAGCATAAACTAAGGCCCCTTGAGTGAAGTGGCGGATGCCCCCTTCCCCCTCTGGGGGGCCAGTCTGGCAATAGTTGGGGTGCAGCCTGTCCAAGGTGGACCGTAGGCATCTCCCCATAAGGAGTTCCGCTGGGCTCCTGCCGGTGGTGGCATGGGGCGTGATGTGTTGGATTGTCAGCAGTGTGGCTATTTTGTCATGCCAATTTCGATAAGGTTTCCTTTACAAAACGGACCATTTGTTCTGCCTGTCCATTTGTTTGCGGGTGTGCGGGTGCTGACAGGGAATGGCAGATTCCCCTATCCACTAAAAACCCCTCAAACTGAGTGGAGGTGAACTGGGGCCCATTATCTGATACCACTACATCTGATAACCCATGGGTCGTGAACAGTTTGTTGAGCGCCCTGGTGGTGGCCTCGGTTGTGGTGGAGTGCATTAGCAGCACCTCCAACCATTTAGAATGGGCGTCCACTACTATAAGAAATGTTTGCCCATGGAATGGCCCCGCGAAATCGATGTGGAGCCTGCTCCACGGGTTTATTGGTTGTTCCCACCGGAGGGGGGTGGCTGCCGCTGGGGCGGGTCTGCTTTCCTGGCAGGGTTCGCACCTAGCTACCCACTGCTTTATCTGTTTGTCCATCCCCGGTCACCAGACATAGCTCCGGACTAGTGCCTTCATGCACACTCTGCCCGGGTGTCCTTCGTGGAGCATGGTAAGCACCGCCCTTTGAAGCTTATCCGGAATTACCACCCTGTCCCCCCATAGCAGGCAACTCCTGACTACTGACAGCTCTGCCTTTCTAGTCATGAAGAGTTGGTCAACTGCGTCTGTGCTATGCCCTGGCCAGCCTTTCCATACCCAATTCAAAATTCGCGCCAACGTTTTGTCCTTTCCCGTTCGTCTCGCGATCTCTCTGGCCATCAACAGCGGTTGCTCCCAAGAGTCTATCATCAGCACGGTTGTTGCGGGGGCTGGGTCTTCAACCTGTTCTGGTAGCGGGCAGTGGCTCAGGGCGTCTGCGTGTTCAATGTCCTTTCCGGGGCAATGGATGAGAGTATAGTCATAAGCCATGAGGAAAACCGACCACCTTAACATTCGCGGTGATAGGATGCCCAGTGTTTGTCTGTCCCCTGCGAGGATCCCCAACAGTGGCTTATGGTCCGTAATTAAATCAAACTTTTGGCCATACAAGTACTCATGGAAACGCTTGACCTCCGCTACTGTGGCCAACGCTTGTCGATTTGTCCATAGTTCTGTTCCGCTTTTGACAGTGTCTTGGAATAAAACGCAACAGGTGCTTCCTTTCTGTCAGGAAGTCGGTGGCTTAGAATCATGCCGATGCCATGGGGGGATGCGTCGCAAGTGAGAACCAGGGGGAGATGTGAGCTGTATTGTATCAGCACGGAGTCGGAGGTGATTGCCTGCTTGATGGTATTAAACGCGCTTGCTTCTCTTGCTCCCCACTCCCAGGTGGCTCCCTTGTCCAGGAGCCTATGCAAGGGTTCTGCGATTGTTGCCTTCTGCGGTAGGAAAATATGGTAAAAATTCAACAGTCCCAGGAATGCCTGCAGTTCCGTTTTACTAGTGGGGGTAGGTGCTTCCCGAATTGCTCTCAGCTTATCTGGTGTGGGGTGGGTGCCTGCAGCATCTATTTCAAATCCCAGGAAACTTACTCGGGGCACCGCTATGTGGCATTTTTCCTTTTTTAGTCGCAGTCCCACTTCCTGAAATCTTTCCAGGACGGCCTCTAGTCGGGCGAACAGCTCCTTCCTATCCTTTGCTGAGACGATCACGTCGTCAAAGTATGGGACGACCCCGGGGATGCCTTGCAGCAACCACTCCATTACACTTTGAAAAAGCCCGGGAGCGATGCTGACGCCAAATTGTAGGCGCCGGCACTTGAACGCCCCCTTGTGGGTAACTATAGTTTGCACCTGCGCGGTCTGTTCGTCTATGGGCAGCTGCTGGTACTCCTGCGCTAGATCGAGCTTGACAAAGATTTTCCCGTGCCCCAACGAATGTAGGAGGTGCTGCACTACTGGCACCGGATATGCGCTTTGCTGCAGCGCGCGATTCAGGGTGCACTTGTAGTCCGCGCAGATTCTCAAAGACCCATCCGCCTTGATCGGCGTCACGATTGGGGTTTCCCAGCGGGCAAAATCTACCGGTTCCAACACCCCCTGGGCCACCAATTTATCCAGTTGCTCCTCTATTTTGGGTTTGAGCGCGAAGGGTACCCTCCTGGCTTTTAGTCGGATAGGGGCTACTTGGGGGTCTAAATTGAATGTGATTGGGGTCCCCTTGTACTTGCCTAATTCGTCGCTGAACACCTCTTGGAACTTCCAGGTCAGGCTCGCGATGTCATCGTCCTCAGTCTGGTTTCGCTGTGGCTTGCTCCTTACCACGTGTATGCCAGCGAGGGTAATGCCCAGGGGCTTGAACCACTCTCTTTCCAGGAGGCTAGCTAGCTTTAGGTCCACTATGGTTAGCGGAAGCTTTCCCTGGAATGGGCTGTAGGACACCTGTACTCTGGTTCTTCCTGCAACTGGTATAATGTGCCCCTGGTAGTCTTTAATCATCACTCGCTGGGTCTGGAGGTCATCCTTTTTAACTGAAGGCACGAGCTTTCGCAGGGTGGCCCAGGAGATAATGGAGAGGTAGGCGCCTGAGTCTATCTCCATTTGACATGGGGTTCCTTCTATGGCGACCCGTGTGGTGAATTTGCTGCTGGCATACGCATCCACAGCTTCCACACGGGTTTGTGCGAACCCCACGGCTGTAAAGTGGACTTCCTCTCCCCGGCTGTTTTCCCTCCTCTTGGGTTTATAGTCGCTGGTTTTCTTCCACGGCTTTCTTGGCTTCGGGGTTGGGCTCTGCTTCCCGGTCTCACTTACGGACAGTTGTTCCGCTCTGCAGACCTCAACGATGTGCCCTTTCCAATTGCATCGCCGGCATGTGGCCTCCTTGAAATGGCAGTCGGACCTTGAGTGCTTCCCGCCACAACCTCTGCAGGATTGGGATGGCTTTCCGGGCTGGTTTTTTTCCCCGCTTGTCTTGAGGACGTCCCGCTCCTCCTCCTCGCATGAGTCGGCTTCTGATGAGCTGGGTTGCCCCGGGTCATTTCTGGCCGCATGGACTTTCATTTCTCCCTTAATTCTGGCCGCTGAGCTGTTGGTAGTTTCGGCTGCCCTGGCTTCCTCCACAGCTTCTTTGAACGGCACGTTCCCCTTTGCGATGAGCCGCTTTTGCAGGGCTGCATCCTTCATTCCAAGTATGATCCGATCCCGGATCATCTCCTCTATGTTAGAGAACTGGCAGCCCTTAGCCAGCCGGCGGAGGGCTGCAAGATAGTCATTGGCCGACTCGTCCTCCCGCTGCGTGCGGCTGTAAAAGTCGTGTCGGTGGGCCATGAACGAGGGAGCCGGGTCAAAGTGGGAGGTTAGTGCCATTCTCAAGTCGGTCCAGGCCACGGTGGCAAGGTCGCCTTCGATCAGTGCTTCTGCTAGTTCGTAGAGCTCCGAATCGCAATAAGTGAGAAAGAGAGCCCTCTTCTTTGTGTCTGTGGAAACTTGGAGGCCATTTGCCTCGAGGTACATCTTGAACCTCCCTATGTATGATGACCATTTCTCCTTGGCCGGATTATAGGCGACGGTGGCTGGTTTGTGGGCCATTCTGCTGTTCGGATGTTGGATTGTTTGCTCAGAATTGCGGTGATTTTGTAGGCGAGATGGCTTGGTTGCTTCGCAATATGGCTTTACCTCGTGGTCGTCCTTTGGTCTCTCCTCGAATCCCACTTTCGTCGCCAGTGTTAGATTGTGTAGTAGAAAGAGGCAGGACACGAGTTGAGCGCTAGAACAATCTTTATTCGGGTTCGGAACACAAGCAAAAACGGCCGTGGCTAGGGCCGGTTTATATAGCCAGCGCTGTCCTAGCCGCCAGCCACTGACGGCTCTTTATTTTTCCCACCTTGCGAATAAGCCAATGAGCGATGTCCTCCCCAGCGCCGCTCATTTGCTTATTGTTTAACTATATACACAACAGTCACTAACTGTATTATTTCTGAATATGTTCTTTCAGGTTTCTGAGAGAGTGGTTGAATGTGTGAAATAGTACCATTTGGAAAGTCCAATAGTCTATTTGTAAATTTACTTTGGTGCATTGTTTACATATTATTAACATATTGAAGTTAACAATTATGATGAAGCTTATGCTCACTCCCAGAAACTTCAGTCAAGAAAGGTAACTACCTCCAAAATTTATTTTATTTTTATTTTATTTTTATTCATTTATTTATTAACATTGTTTCCTACCATGTCACTACAACCAAATCCATTGTTAATTTTTGTTAAAAACAAAAAATAAAAAATCCATACAAGATTTAGTTTTTCTGAGGTCTACAAGAACAAAGCTGCATGGTATGGCTCTTGTAGATCCAGTTTGAACTGGACTGATTCAATTAAGATAATATTCATGATTTTTTGAAGTAGCGAATAAACTGTGGACAAATCTATAGGTAAGTAAAGCACACCAGCAAAATGGACAGAAGTGTTATAAGGGGGGAGACTGCAGAAGGAAAATTCACCTAAATGTGCAATGAGAAAGATGAGTATAGAGTTCCTGCATTCCAAAAATGTTTGCTGATCTATTCTGGTAATAGGGCAGGCAGGGTATATACCATAATTTCTTAGTATGAAATAAATAATAAATACAGAATAGACACAGCATTATTGTCTAATAAGTAAGCATGTGCACATTAGTAGTTTTTGCTATTTTTGTTGTGGGGTTACAAGCACTTGCACTAGAAAAGTAGGTGGGTATTATTAAAATACTTGTTATTTTTTTTCCTGATTCTGTCCATTTTCATATAACAACTCATAGTTTTTCCTTTTTTGTTCCTTACTGAAAGGAATAATATATTCAAAGTACTATGCATTCAGTAGAAAGACTTTTGTTAACATGCATTCCCAGAAGGAATATAATATAGCAGTAATAAAAAGTATTTTATGCACTGTGTTAATTTTGTTTTTTTTCTACAAAACTGTTTATGATCATGCTAGGCTTTTAATTGTCTTTTTAATTCTTAGCCACCACTGAGTTTAAAGAAAGAGAATTTGTGATTATACCTTTTAAAAAAATCATAGTATTATTGCTTTAAAACAACGCTAATCTCAAACCATCTAGATTTTCTACACTCTTTCCGTAATCTCAACATCTTTTTATCATATGGTGACTAAAACTGAATGCAGTATTCTAAGTGTGGTCTTACTAAAGTTTTATAAATTGGTACCAATACTTCATGTGATCTTGATTCTATCTCTCTGTTAATGCTGCACTGGCTTTTTTTGGCTGCTGCAACACATCGCTGGCTCATATTTAAGTGATTGTCCACTAGGACTCCAAGATCCCTTTCACAGTTACTGGCATTAAGACAAGTTTCATCTAACTAGGGTCCAATGTTCAAGTCTGTCAAGATCCTTTTGGATTTTGAGCCTATCTTCTGGGGTTGACTATTCCTGCCGGCTTAGTCTCATCTGCAAATTTCATGAGTTCCCCTTCTATTACCTCATCTAAATCATTTATAAAGATATTGAAGATTACTGGGCATAAAATGGAATCTTGGAGTACCCCTGTCCTTCCTTCCTTCCATGTAGTTCCATGAAGGACTACATGTTGCATGCGGTTTGTCAGCCAGTTACAAATCCATCTGGTGGTGATAGTAATAGCAATAGCATTTAGATTTATATAGTGCTTTACAGCCCTCTCTAAGCAGTTTACAGAGTTGCTGTCTATCCCCATATTTTTAGCTTACCAAGAAGTAGATCGTGAGCTATTTTATCAAGTGCCTTACTGAAATTAGAATAGAATAGAATAGAATAGAATAGAATAGAATAGAATAGAATAGAATAGAATAGAATAGAATAGAACCACGATGGTGAATCTATGGCATGAATGCCAGAAGGGGCATGCAGATCCCTCTCTCTGGGTTTTGGGTCTCTGCCGCGTATGCACAGGGGCAGGAACACATGTGGGGATCAAGTACATACATGGGGGGTCATGTGCATATGTGTAGGGTGAGGCTCACACGCAGGGATCTTGAGCATGTGGGGTTAGGGGGCACACATGCATGCATGGAGATTGCACATATATGTGCGGGGATGCAGGGGTTGTGCATGCATGCACAGGGCTGGGACACATGTGTGGAGCATCCCTGTACATTGTATTTTGGAGATGTGCATGCATGCGCATGCTTTAGGCACTTGGTGTCCAAAAGGGTAGCCATCACTGGAATAGAATAATGAAATAAGATTTGTTTGGCATGATCTGTTTTTGACAAACCTGTGTTGGCTTCTGGTTATAACTTTGCGTGCTTCTAGATGTTCACAGATCTGTTTCTTGATGATCTTTTCCAGGATCTTCCCAGGTATTGATGTTAAGCTGATTGGCCTGTAGTTTCCTGTATCTAGGTTTTGTTTTGTTTTTCATTTTTTGAAGATGGAAACCAATCAGCTCTATCTCTTCTGGTAGTTTCCTGGTGCTCCAGGATCTTTGAAAGATATGGTTCAATGGTTCCTAGATCATATCTGCCAGCTCCTTCAGTACTCTGAGATGTAATCCATCAGGTCCCAGAACGTATCTAGAGTGGACAAGTGTTCTCTTATAATTTTCTTTCTTATTTTTGCATTCTTAGTCTTTTATGGTTATGTTTTTGGTAAGTTCGGCTGCATTATCTTTTTGCATGAAGACAGATACAAACAATGAATTAATTAATTCTGCTTTCTCTCTAATGCCCATTATGTCCTTACCATCTTCTCTCATTAGTGTACTGGTTGTTTCCTTGACTTTTTTCTTATTTTGTATATGTTGAAAGAAAGATTTTTATAAAAAAAAAAACAATTAATATCACTTACACTGGCATGCTTATATTTAAAACTACCAGATCAACTGTACCTGAACCGTATAACTGACTGCCATTGTGAACTTAATACTGCATGTATATTTAAAAGTTAGTAACATCTAACAGGAAGTTCTGAAGGGACATTGATTCCAGTAGAGAATAATTCCTAATGCTTAACATTTTGTCTGGGATGCCAACCGGAACATATTTGACTATAATCCCCCCCAAAAAAGGTAATAAAGAATGTGCAATGGTTCATTGTATAAACACAATAATTTCTTTTTAATTTCATAGTAAATTAGGAATAGAATAGAATAGAATAGAATAGAATAGAATAGAATAGAATAGAATAGAATAGAATAGAATAGAATAGAATAGAATTCTTTATTGGACACACAAGGAATTTGTCTCTTGTGCATAAGCTCTCAGTGTACATATAAACAGTGGTGGGCTTCAAATTTTTTAACAACCTGTTCTCTGCCCTAATGGCTAGCTGGGTGGGCATGGCTGGGTGGGCATGTGATTGAGTGGGCATGGCCAACTTGATGTCACTCACATCGAGGGTGCTTAGCCTTGCCTCTGGTGACCATGGTGATGCTGTAGCGGTCATAAGTGTGAAAAAAAGGCATAAGTCACTTTTTTCAGTGCCATTGTAACTTTAAATGGTCACTAAATGAACTGTTGTAAGTCGAGAACTACCTGCATGTAAAACAGAGAACAAGAGAAGAGAGGCAGAACAATTTAATCTTAATAAAGCACAAGATTATGAAATACAAGAAGTTGCTTTGAGAAGTCAGTGAAAGTTTTCAGATCTAAAAAACCTGCAGCGATCACTCATAATTGCTGAGATTGTGCTATTGCACATTTGCAGTGCTAATTAACACCTGCAGGGGAGAGAAAACCATTCAATCCCAAACAGATCAGATCAAATCCTTTGTAAAATCCAGATCCAGCTGATTGACGTAAGCTCCCTTTGAACCATAACGTTTACTATTTAAACTGCCATCCTTTGTCTTCTGGAATAGATTTTGCTAAAGAACAGTGATTGCATAGATGTACTGCTTGTGAGACTTCCCAAAATATTTTTAAAAATTCCAGGTCAGCTCACTGATCCCAGAAGACTCAGGGATGGGACGGGAATCTTTATAGTTCTCTGGATATTTCTAGATACCATCAGCCCCAGCCACAAGGAGAACAATAGTTTCCCTTTAAGCAAAAGATGCAGCAGTGGGTTGGCTTCCATCATCTTCAGCCTTATTAATAGTGACAGACATAGAATAATAGAGTTGGAAGGGACCTTGGAGATCATCTAGTCCAATCCCCTGCTTGAGCAGGAGAGTCTATTCCAAATATTAGCCTCTACCTAGGATCGAACTCACAGTCTCCTGATTGTGAGGCGAGAGCTTACCTCTAGGCCACCATACCTAGACATTTAGAACAATATGTTCCCTTTCATCCTTGTTTGCCAATCTACAGTAGCTGCAGTGTGTTCTGACTTTGGAGGCTCTACAACGAGGGGTGGGATCTTACTGGCGCCTCTGCTAGTTCGAGATTGCACATACGCACTGGAAAAACGTATGTGCGCCGCTTTCCAGCCCCCAGCTGGGGTTTGCAGCGGCAATCAGCTTGAGCTGATAAAGACCAGGTAAAAATCAGGGCAGGTGGGAGGGACCAACATGGATTTTTTGCTTCCTGTTCCTCTCCGCAGAACTTCAGTTAGCTACCGGAACACCCCATTGGGCAGAACCGGGAGGATCCCAACCCAATAGGACAGTGCTTCTCAAACTTGGTCAGATATCTGGACTTCAACTCCCAGAATTCTTCAGCCAGGTTGAGAAGCACTGGAATAGAATGTTGGAAAAGAAATTATGTAAGCAGCATGAGAATTTTGCTGTCTGTCAGCAGATACCTATCCAAAGTTTGAAGACTAGGAGACCATATTTGGTAAAGAACAGATGGGGAGAGAAGGGATTTTTTTAAAAAAGATTTAGTTAAAAAAAATGGGCCAGATCTAGACAAGAACTGCAGGGAAAAAAAATCTGGATGCATCTTTGCAGGACGTGCAATTGGGGAAAATATTGAATAATCGTAGACTGCTCCATTCTTATTCTCCCTCTAAGTTATAGGACAAGTAACAGAGCTTTTATTAAAAAATTTAAAAGAATTCCAGCGGTTGTGCTTGGTATGCATTCCCTATCTTGTTAAATTTACATCCTTTTAAAAATTAATTTTAATTAAAAATTAATTCCCTTTCTGATGTCTATCATAGATCTAACATACTAATGACGGTACTTAATTTCCGCAAACCACATTGGTTCACTTTTATATCATAATCAAAATTTTGCTATTTTCCTATAGAGTCAGACGGTGCCTTATCCTTTTTTTTAAAGTATTTAAGTAATTAAAATGAGGTTTATGTTTTTGCTAAGGTGGCACCTTGGAGTGTGGATGGTAGACCAAGTCTGAGTCCTTTACAAGGGAATTGTGAAATGAGAAAATATAAACCAATTTCTCCTTTTCTCCATTGTTTCAGGAGCAACACTAAAGAGGGTTTCCAATAACAGCTACAGCAGCACAATGCTTTCTCCCATCTGTCAAAAATAGATAACAGAGGCAGAAATCCTCAACAGAGAGCTCTGAATCTTTGAGGTAATTTATTCATTAAACTTCACACACACATGGTCACAACATATCTGGAGCAGCTGTTTGGCGCTGGGACAGCTGTCTATCTTTCATTTGTTTGTGTTTCTTCTGTTTGTTTGTTTGTTTTTTTAAAAAGAAGTTGGAAAATGCAACATTAGCTCCAGCCCCATCGAAAGAACAAAACCCCTTTGACAGTTGGGCAAATCTAGAAAGTCCCACACCATTCAATGGGAAAGTCTGCGTTTTGAAGACTTTCACACATATCTATTAATCCCTTTCTGACTTGGGCCGCAGGAGCCACACAATCTACGGTGGGAACAGAAAGCGCTGAAGCAAAGAAACACCATCTGCAATTCTGTGACAGCATACAATAATCTTCACTTATCAAAAATGTTTGAAGGGAATGGAAAAAAGCCCATTTCTGAATGAAGCTTTAGACAAATCTCTGCATTCATAAAACAGGTGGCGGTGGTTGTTTCCTTTTCTGTTGAGTGAAAATAGGTGGTTGTTGTTGTTTTCCTATTGTGTACAAACAGTTCACTCCTAGGACTGATGCCTTTCACAACTTTTAGCCTTCTTTTGTGCTGGAGGTTAATCTCAGACAGAAAGATATTGCTCTGTGATCTGTAAGGCAGCCTTTCAGATCACAGAGGGCTTCTATGTCTCTTTAGATCACTAATAATCAACAACAACCTGATAGCACATCATCATGTGCCATCAGGAGCCACGGTGGCACAGTGGTTAGAGTGCAGTACTGCAGGCTACTTCTGCTGACTGCCAGCTGCCTGCAATTTGGCA
>JAOYMU010000283.1:13381781-13395570 GCA_025802295.1 Psammodynastes pulverulentus
GATAGGCCCTTCCGCTTAGGCCTCAAAATAACTCGCGCCGAAAGAGGCCGGAAGAAAACACACGGACCGACCAAAGGGGGACGGCATTAAGCGTGCGGGAGGAGAACTCAGTCCTTTCTCTTCAGTTTCTGCCGCGCGCTGAAGAGAGTCGCCGCCTCCGCCGCCATTTTCTTTACTCGGCTCCTGGCAGGAACGCGGGGGAGGGAAGGAAAGCAGAGACACAACTATGCCGGCCACTGTGAGGCGGCTGAGGCCTCGCTTCGGATCGCTTGGAGCGCCTTTGGCTCTTTGCCTTAGCTTTCCGGTCGCACCCGTCCCAGCCGGCCTCATTCTTTCTCAGCACTTACGCGAAAAAAGCCTGCGTCCATCTTGACTCCTCCAGCCTGGCCTTACAGAGCGCGGCTCCGTATCCCGGCGTGCACCGCGGCAAGGGCAGGCGCGCGCAGGCGCCTAAACGGCAGACGCTCCGGCTTTTCTCCCTCCTCTCGACTTTAGGGCGCCGCCCTCCCGCTTTCGCGCGGGAAGCGCAGAAGGGGAGGCTGCGTGACACGCAGTAATAAGTGAGGCGGGGCCGGAAAAGAAAGCGAAAGAGGCGAAAGGGAAAAAACAAAAGAAGGAAAATCCAGCCAACGGTGGCTCGCGGGCTTCGTTTCCCGTCCAATCCTGCGAAGGGGGGCGGATGGAGTCGGTTGGCTCAGCCAATCGGGCATCAATAGGGGAGGGTAGCCCAAAGAGCCGTTCGCTCGGGATTGCGTCACAGCCTGCGGTTGCTGTGAGAAGTCGGATGTCTTGTTGCTATGACTACCTGTAAGGACCGGGCGCTATTGAACAAGGAGACTGAGAAATGGGCTTCAGAGTATAGGTGGTTATCGACTTGCAACAGTTTTTTTAGTGACAGTTCAAAGTTACAAGGGCAGTGAAAAATATGACTTATGTCCGTTTTTCACAGTTCAGATTTAGCAGCATTCCCATGATCATGTGATCAAAATTCAGAGGCTTAGCAACTGACTGGTACTTATGATGATTGCAGTGTCCCTGGGGTCACGTGATCTCTTTTTGCGACCTTCTGACAAGCAAAGTCAATGAGGAAGCCAGGTTCATTTAAGAACTGTGTTACTAACTTATCAACTGCAGTGTTTTACTTAACATCTGTGGTGAGAAATATGGTAAAATGGGGCAAAACTCAAACGTCTCACTTAACAACAAATTTTGGGTGCAAATTGTGGTCGTAAGGTGAGGACTACCTGTACTTATCATCCTGCAGAGATGCAATTCAACTCTCAGAACAAAACAGGCAAACCTATAAATTGTGATTAGTAATCCTGGCTCTTGATTAGGCCCTTTGCTCTAAGAAGGCAGTGTTTCTCAAAACGTAGCAACCTCAAGATTGAAATCCCCAGAATTCCCCAGCCTGCATCTGGTGGTCCTGAAGACCGAAATAACCTGAGCTTTGCATTGGCATCATTGGGGGAGCTTCACATTGGGGTTGGTTGACTAATTAAAACCTAGTCCCACTTCCCCTCTCCCATCCCCTCCCTCCTTTGCCCACTTTTGATAATGATTTTATGGGCTGTGATACTATTCAACATGTACATCGAAATAGCTGCGAGAAATGCACATTTGGAAGAATTTACCATTAGTGTTAAAATCAATGGTAGGAATATCAACAGCCTCCAATATGCAGATGATGCAACATTCCTCGCAGAAAGCAAGGAGGATCTGGAATGGTTAATCCTTCCTGAGAGTTTCAAAGATGAAAATGAAAAAAGGTGGACTAGCTAGCACTTTAACAACATCAAGAAAACAAAAATAATGCAGAGAACACAAGGTTAGAAGGCAGATTGACAATGAGACCATCAAACAATAAAGCAGTTCATCTTCCTAGGCCAGGGGTTGGCAATCTTAAACACTCAAAGAGCCATTTGGACCCGTTTCCCACAGAAAAGAAAACACCAGGAGCCTTCCCGTGCCTGACTATTTCCCAAGTGGCCACAAAATTAGCATATGTGGATGAATTCTGTTTTCTTCTGAAACTTTTCTTTTCTTATCCATGATTGGTCTACCAGGCAGTGGTGGGATTCAAATTTTTTTACTACCGGTTCTGTGGGCGTGGCCTGGTGTGGTGGGCATGTTAGGGGAAGATTACTGCAAAATCCCATTCCCTCCCCACCTTACTGACCTGCTTTCCAGCTCTGTTCTCCTGCACAGGGAAACCAAAGAAGACCCAGCTGATCAGCTGGGACTCGGGAGGCAGGGAATAGATGGGGGCGGGGTCAGTCAGAGGTGGGATTTGCCGGTTCTCCGAACTCAAAAATTCCACTACCGGTTCTCCAGAACTGGTCAGAACCTGCTGAATACCACCTCTGCTACCAGGGTCGAAAAGCTCAATAAATCACATGCTGGCGGGTGTCGCACATTGGCAGTTGTGACACATATTTTGAGCGACGGAGCCACAGCAGAAAGAGCCACATGCGGCTCCAGAGCAACAGGTTGCTGACCCCTGTCCTAGGCTCTAAAATTGATCGAAGTAGTGACTTGCAGCCCTGAAATCAGAAGGAATATAGTACTTGAAAGAACTGACATGAATAACATCTGGATGGGTAAAGATATCAGCCTCACAACCAAATGCATATTAACACAGTAATTTTTCCAATTGCTACTTATGGCTGCGGAACGTGGTCTCTGAAAAAGGCAGATAGGAGAAGGGTGGATGATTTTGGAGACGACTATTATGTATCCCATGGACTGCAAAAGTAACAAGTCCTTAGATCGAATCTCACTTGAAGCCAAGATCACTAAAAAGAGGCTGGTCATACTTTGGTCATATAATGAGAGCTGGCTCATTGGTCAATCATGGGAGTGATCAGAAGAGGAAAAAAGAAGGGGCCGCCCTAATACCCGCTGGCTGGACACTATAAAAGATGACACTGAGATGACCATGGCAGATCTGAAGGAGGAGGCAATGTGAGACAGAGGGGCATGGAGAGTGCTGATCCATGGAGTGGCCGAGGGTCGGACATGACTGAATGGCTGATGATGACGACGATATTCATATTTTTATGCTGTAAGCTACCCAAAGTCATTGGACAAGAGATGTGCAGCAGATAAATTTCATGATAAATAATAAAATTTACTAACCTACAAGATAATCGAACATCAGTGTCCTTTTCCTGGGTGCTTAATATCTCACTCTTGCATCAGAGACTGTTTCAATAAAACGCAGGTGGACTTATGGGTTAGATAGATTAAAACAAAGCAGCCAAAGATCTGGCATACCACACAGTGAAAGCAAGAGGGCTTTTAATGGGTGGATGTGGTAGAGCTCAGAAGCCACACTCAAAAAAAGGAAGCATTTTTTTGGGGGGGGGGAATCAATACAACCCTCCAAGGACTCTTCCCCAACCCTATTATTTTCTATATTCTACGTTCTTTCTCTTTCCGTGTGTGTATATGGTAGTGGGAATGTACCAAAGGTCTTTTTCCAAAAGGCAATTGGACCTTTCTTGTTTTTTTCTTTGAAAACGTTTCGCTCTCATCCAAGAAGCTTCTTTAATTCTTACTGAAGAAGAAAAATGTGTTCAAAGAAAAAACCCAAGGAAGTCTAGTTGCCCTTTGGAAAAGCACCTTTGGGACCACTATGATCTGGATGATTGAGAATCTCCATAAATTGTGGGAGTTGGGATATGGGGGTCCCTTTCTTATGGATTTTCCTCCCTTTCCATCTCTCAATGTGTGCACACAGAGTGCATGCACCTGTACATATCATCTGGACACACACACACCAAGTAGCAGGATTCCCAGTTGATATATATCAACCTCCTAGAAGTTTGATATTCCAGTATAAAAATGCCAGATGTTTGTTCCCTCCAACAACCAATTTACTATCCCTGACTTTGCCAAGAAACCCTCAATTATCTGAATGAGAACATCGGAGTTGAGAGAGAAGGAAAACATCACTTGCAAATGGGGACAACTAAATGTAGCTCAAAGCTACTTCAGCAGAGAATAGCAGAATAACCAAGTTGGAAGGGACCTTGCTCAGGTAAGAAGCCCTATAGGCCTGTACCATTTCAGAGAAATGGTTGTCCAATCTCTTAAAAACCTCCAATGTTGGAGCAGCCACAGCTTCTGGAGGCAAGTCATTCCACTGATTAATTGTTCTAACGGTCAGGAAATTTCTCCTTAGTTCTAGGTTGCTTCTCTCCTTGATTAGTATTTATATTACATTTGGCAGTTGGGTCTTTAGTAAGCATATCTATATGGATTTCCTTTCCCAGTGTTTCTGCTATTGCCAAAGCAGAAACAAATAGAAATCCAGTGATGCAGGAAAGAGGGAGAGAAAGAGAACAAGAGCGAGGGGGATGGGGATGGGGAGGAAACATTAATTAATGTAAGTCAAAATGAGCTTCAGATCAATCATGCTTTCTTAGGGGGCTGTCATAGAAACAAGAACTCGCAGTTATTTTTATTTCGTACTCCAGCCTTCGCTAATCAGAAATGAATAAGTGTTTGCAAATCACGTATCCACATTTCCCAGCCCAGTATGTTAAAATAAGAATAATGAAGCTGCAGAAACTAAAATGTAACGAGGAACTCCATACTATATGGTAAAATATCATATTCACCCCACTGCTATTTATTTATTTTGCTTTTCCTGGGGATTTTCTTAGTCATTTTGATTTAAATAGGAGACTTAGCTCTTTCTCATCGAAACCGACAGAATTTAAATGTGCCTGAATTGTTATTATTGCTACGGTTATTATTTCCTACCCAAACAAGCTACCTTTGGATTCTCTCCCCCTCCCGCCCCTATCTTTCACAATGCGTCCTGCAGGATGACATACCAGACAGTGATGCATGAAAGAGAAACAAAACATGCCACTTTGTGGGATCGCACTGACTGGGCTTATATATTACACTACACTGCACTTTGCTTAATCAGCGGTGCTCACATGTCCTATTAAATCAAGCGATCTACGTTTGCATGACTGTGAACCCAGCCTAAGGAAAAGTCCTCAGATGCTCCCACTCTGTCACTTGAACCAGCGAAACAATTGCAACACGGTGCCTGCTATCCCCACAGAGAAGGTTGGGGAGGCAGAGAAGAGGAAAAGGAGGAAGAGCAGCTGCCAAGGAAGCAATCGGATAAGAGGGGCTTGATCCTAGGATGAGAAAATTAGGGTGAGGAAATATAGCAGACAAGTCCCTTCCCAACTGACACAAACATCAAGGGTGGGACTGGGAAGGACATTTAGGCTTGCAAGATTCTCTTACTAACCTGTAGCTGTATAATAAAAATAATCCTGGCCTATCTGGCATTGGCGTCTTAATATGGGGTTGGGCTGACACTGGTGCTCCTCTTTATGTCCTTGTCAAATCTACCATTTTCTTCTCTGTCATTTCTACCATTTTCTTCTGTCTATCCTAAGTTCCTATTCACTTCTTTCCTTCTCTCTGCCTCATTTCTTCCTTTCCCTTGCCTTCCCTTGTCCTGCCCTGCCCTGCCCTGCCTAAGTGCTGTTGCTATTGCTACTACAAAATAAGAATTAAACCAAAGATTTCTAGATTGCTACTCATGCACCTGTAGCTGCACAAAGAAACCCTCTATTTAGTCACAGTAAATTGTGGATTATTTGGGGGTCATTTCCAAACTCTCATTTCTTGAAACAATGTGTAATAGTGAATTCTGGCCTCCATAATTTTTAATGAATGCAGTCTCTTCTCTCCTCTCCTCTTCTCTCCTCTCCTCTCTTTTCTTTTCTCCTCTCCTCTCCTCTCCTCTCCTCTCCTCTCTTTTCTTTTCTCCTCTCCTCTCCTCTCCTCTCCTCTCTTCCTCTCTCCTTTTCTCCTCCCCTCTCCTCTCTTCTTTTTTCTCCTCTCCTCTCCTCTCCCTTCCCTTCCCTTCCTTTCCTTTCCCTTCCCTTCCCTTCCCTTTTCCTGCTTTTTATTTCCAACCATCATCCAACTGAGAGCAGTATTTCACTGTCAGTGTCTACTGACACTGTGTATTGGAAGCAGGGAACGTGTGGAGCCTGCTCTTGTTTTTTCCCCTCTCCTGTTCTATCCAGTTCTCAGGATATCTGATTTTATAAGAGGAGAACTTGGCCCCTTCTGGGAAACCTATAATGTACTGTAATCACAGGATTAACTCAAACATTTAGATAGATTCTGTTGTTTCTCAGAGGGGCTGTCCAAGATTTGTCATTCTAACCTGCCTACATTTAGCATTAATTGGATCATAATGATATGAAACAGAAAGAAGCGTAGCCTGAAGTCACATAAAAGAGCTCAGCTCCTAATTCATTCCATCGAATACATTCTAATGCATTGTCTTAATGTATGTTTGCTTGGTGCTGTTGTGGAAAGTGGTGGCCTCAGCAAGAAAAGGGGAAAGGTGATGAGACAATCATGGAAAGAGACTATTTGCAATTATGCCCATGTAGCTTCATGAAAAATATGCTACAGATTTGAAGGTGCACAGAAAAGTCCAGTGATAATAATTTAGAACCACAAAGATGCACTAAAAAAATCAGCCTCCCAGCTTTGCAAAGATTCTTTACCAGACTGCAAGAAGTGGCCGGGTTATTAGCATTCTTCCTACAGCTCATTGGATTTTCTTGGATAATTCTGGGTAAGAATAGCTGCGGGAAGCATCCGTGTATACCTAATGATTCCCAGAGAAATAGCAAGAGTTGAAGCAGCCTCATCCATTGAGCCCTGCCACATGCCAACTGCATTCATTAAAAGTTATGGAGACCAGAATGGACTATTACGCATTGTTTCAAGAAATAAAAATAATCAAATAATCCACAATTTATTAGACTAAATAGAGGGTATCATTGTACAGTGACAGGTGCATGAGTAGCAAAATATAAATCTTTGGTTTAATTCTTATTTTGTAGTAGCAATAGCAACAACACTTAGTCTTATATACAGCTTCACAGTGTTTTACAGCTCTCTCTAAGTGGTTTGCAGAGTTGGCATATTGCCCCCAACAATCTGGGTCCTCGTTTTACTGACCTTGGAAGAATGGAAGACTAGGTCAACCTTGAGCCATTCAGAATCAAACTCCTGGAGTGAGCAGTGAGTTAGCCTGCAGTACTGCATTCTAACCAGAAAATATTTCTTAAATTAATGGGTAGTGGTGATTTGCAAGAGGCTAAACATTATTTCTATCTACACTGTGAATGACTGGCCTATTGACTGATCCTGCTACATGCAGCCTCTTCCATCTAGAAGTACCATGAAAGACAGTGACGGTCCCAAGGCATCGGTCTAATGGGACTAGGGAATGAAATTAAGCCTTTCAAGTTCATTGTGCTAAAGTGGACTGAAAAAAATCAAAGAGGAAGAGAAGCAGCAATGTTAATGGTAAACTACAATCAGAAGTGGAAAATATTTCAGTGGCTTCTGGATATTATTGAACAATCCTTTGATGCTTAATCTGTAGACAAGAAAGATCTGGGCTGTATTTGATTTCTATTAATTCCTTGCTCCAGCATTACAACTATTACCCACATCCCACTGCTTGAATTTGAAAGTTTAATGACATCAACCCTGGTTACTACTAAGATATGAGGCTTCCAGGAAATATCAGAGTTGTAGAATGCGGAAGTCCAAAGATCATACAGGAAGAAAGCAATTGCAAATAATTTCCATATGGTTAGGAGAGAAAAAAATCCACAAAGTGACTTAGAGTTGTAGGAGATGACCAGGCTGAGCCCAAGGATGGGGTCAAATGCATCATCAGTTTGGAGTCCCTACACTCCCACAAGAGATTGAAGTCCAGTCCTCATGAATTCCATTGACTCTTATTTAGTGCCAATTTGCCTTATCAGTTATATATCAATTTCTTGTGCATAAATAGCATGAAATAAATCAATAAATCAATAAATCAATAAATCAATAAATCAATAAATCAATAAATCAATAAATCAATAAATTCATAGTACTTTTGGTCTGAAATGTCTTTGAATATTAGTAGCTCGGGTTGGTAGTTATGGTGTTGGTTTGAGCTCCGAGTTGGTGATTCAGTTGCAAACATTTTATCCAGTGGTGGGATTCAAATAATTTAACAACAGGTTCTCTGCCCTAATGACCAGCTGAGTAGATGTGGCTGGGTGATCATGTGACTGGGTGGAGCTCAGGTGACGGTAAGTCTGGGCGTACTGCCAAGAACCTTGAGTTGTTATTTGAGTTAACCAAAAGGTAAGATTATGTTACAATACCCTAATCCAGTGATGGCGAACCTTTTCAGCACTGAGTGCCCAAACGTGTGTGCATGTGCGTGCATGCATGTGTGCCGGAGCGCCATAAAACTGAAGAGCAATTGGCTGGTATATGCCTGCCTGTTTTTTGGCCATTTTTCAGGCAGTTTTTTGGACCATTTTCAGGCCATTTTGGGGGCCATTTTGAGCCTGAAAATGGCCCCAAAATGCCCTGAAAACAGCCTGAAAAATGGCCTGAAATGGTCTGTTTTGGGGGTGATTTTTTGGGCCATTTTCCAGCGCTCCGGTGCCTGCAAGGAGCAGCTGGCAATGGCATGCGTGCCCACTGAGAAGGCTGTGTGTGCCACCTCTGGCACGCATGCCATCGGTTCGCCATCATGGCCCTAACCATTTTAAAATACATTGTAAGAGACTTGGAAATTCTGTTTCCTAACCTTGCTTACTTTCAATGACTGATATAATCTCAAAAACTTCACTGTTCTTCATCAAGAAGACACCAAATCTTGCTTTATAGACTTAAAATATTGCAACAGATCCCCCAGTTACCTATAAAGATATGTGGGATTATGGGAGTGATTGTCTTCACAACAAGCAGATGAGACTTCATTGCAGCAACTTCAGCAACTGGATACGCAGATAATGAAGCTACACAATGCCATAATATAACTAACACAAGATTTGGGTCAAGTCTTATCTCAGCCAGTAGTATTTCCACAAGTTTGTGTGAACCTACTGTTGTGTTGTTGTTCTGTTGTACTGGAAAAGTTCTACCGGATATTGGAGGCACAGGATCAATTTCATGACTTGATGTGAGCTATTCACAGCAGGCAGGCCAGTGGAATTTCTTATAGATCCCACTGAGGTAGACTTTGTTCTTTCTGACCAATTTTAGGAAGGACTTTCTAATTAAGAGAGGGTCTAATTTGCAAGACAAGTCATATCAGGGAATTTGGAGAGGTTTTCAACATTGTGTGTTCATTGATAGCAGATTGGAGTTGTTGAAGCATGGGGGAATAACAGGAGGAGGCACTTTTACAGCTTTTTGTTACCTCTACAGCCCTCGGGTGGCCTCCTTGGACTCCAACAATATGAAGCCCATGCAGATAGGAGCAATGAAAAAAAAATCTGTCTCTGCAACAAAGATGTGACCTTCGCTAGTTCATGTAGAAACAATTTGCCCTGCCAGACTTCCTCTTTCAGAATCAGCGAAAAGCATTGCACCTATTGAAAAGTATGTCACCTTGCAGGAAAATGTGTAGACTACTGCAAAATGTTATCAATACTTTCCAAGAGTTCCTCACACAACTATGGAAACTCTTGACATGCAACTCTAAGCAATTGCTGCTTATTATCCGTATACAGTAACTATCAAAACCTCCATTGGTTGAGAAATCCAATGCTCTGCTGTTTTGGACTTTAGCTGATTGCCGGTTTTGTAGATGAAGCTCTTGTCTGCCAGTTTTATTTACCCACAAAACAGTTGGAAGCAGCAATGAAAGTTAAGGAAATCTGGTCAGACCCCATTCGGAAACCCATGAAGCCAAGGCTACATTCAAGTGTGCAGCAGATATATAAGCAAAAGGGTGCCAACAAGGTTGCTATGGAAGATTTGGTATGGTTTTCCACTATTTTTTCCTTCTTTTCCCCCATACAAGAAGCTAGACATCTCATGCATACAAGAAACAAGATTCAAAGTTGACTGGCATTCCTTTTATTGATCAAATCAGTCCAGCAGTTTTCTTTTTGCAAATGTCTACCTCAACGAACATATATTTGGTGTTTCACTATTCTTTCCTTGTGCAGCATAGATCTGCCTGTCCCTTGATTCAGTATCATTCCCTCCCCAACCAGATAGAAAGAGGACTATGTGTGGAAGGTATTTTCAATTCTAGACACAGGAGAAGGAGGTCAAATATTTGATTCAGTAGAAAGACTTTCCTAACATAGTGCAAACCTGGGAAGTGGCAGAGAAGCCAGAGAAAGTAGCAGAATATCTGAAATATTCATGTACACCCATCTTCCCAAATTGCTTTTGGACTTACAAGATGATGATCACCAGAAGGACAAAAAAAATCTGTTTCAGCTCCATCTAAATCTTCCATGTCAAACTTGTTCATAGATGTTGATGAGTTGCCTGGTCTTCATGCATGGGAGAAGAGAATGACTCTGCTGAAGGAGGTGATTTTGATGAAATATCAGTTTGACTCAGAGAAGGGGGGAGGCAATGCCAGAATAGATATTTGGGTCATGGGAAAGTTAACCATGAGAAAGTAATTCAAAGAAACTCTATCTCAACTCTGTTGGGTATCGATGAAATATTGAAGAGCTGGGACAAGCTTTCAACATTCTGTTATAATACCTTCGCTGTCTTGAAGACCCCTAGTCACTTCTGTTGCTTGGCCAGCTCTACCTCAAAGGTCTGACCCTGCTCAAGTTTCTATTAACTTGTGAGCAACAGTGGAGGTGGAGAAGCAATAACTTAGCAGCAGCTCTTTCCTCATTTGTTATTCCTTTCCTTTCCTTTCCTTTCCTTTCCTTTCCTTTCCTTTCCTTTCCTTTCCTTTCCTTTCCTTTCCTTTCCTTTTCCTTTTCCTTTTCCTTTCCTTTCTTTTCTCTTCTCTTCTCTTTTCTTTTCTTTTTCATAGATGAAATAAGGTAGATGTAAATATGGCAGCATTTAATTAAATTAGTTAAAGCTTCCAGCTGTAATTCATTTTTTCAGATTAGTACTTTATATACTGTAGAATAGTACTATGCATTGGCTTGACATTAACTTGGCTTAGAACATCAGTATGTAATTTTTTTTTCCTGGCCTGACTCATACTTTATTTTTGATTGACATGCCTAGAGTCTCAATAGCAAGCTGAGCCAGAATAAAAATCTGAATATAATGTCTTTTTATATATGTAAATAGAATAAAAATAAATATAATTAGTAATACTGTAATAGGGCCCTCTCTATAAATGCAGCAACTGGCTTGGGGAAATGTAACTTAGTAAATCCTAACTACTATTTTAAACCAATTTCTGGGCTTTATAAGCCCCTCATGTGCTTCAGAAGACATAGGCCTTTTCATAGGCTCTACTACCAGTACTAGAATTGTGTCTTTGAGTTCCTCAGTTAAGAGAAAGAGGAAGCTTTTTTTCTGCTAGCGTGACTTTGGTCAAGTAAAAGAAAAGAGGCATGTGGTGGCTACCAATTGAAGGCTGGTAGAATTGAGTACCGTATTTTTCGGACTATAAGACTCACCTAACTTTTGGGGGAGGAAAACAAGAAAAAATATCTTACCTTAGCTCCTGCCTCCCAGCAATTTGCCTCCGTTACAGCAAGCAGAAACAGACTTTCAGCTTCACTTTCCCAGCACAGCCTAATTAGCATGTGGCTCCGCCTGTTTCAGGCTACAGGGATTGCTATAACCTATTGGCAATCCCTGAACTCTGAAACAGCTGATGGTAGAGCCGATCCAAACGACTATCAGCTTCCTTATGCTAATTAGGCTGTACTGAAGCTACAACAGGCTTTTTGCTGCTTGCTCAAAGAGGTAAATTACTGGGGGTGGGGCTTCTGCAACATTTGGTGTATAATACGCACTCAAATTTTCACCCACTTTTGGGGTAGAAAAAGTGCGTCTAATACTCCAAAAAGTACGGTAATTCTTTTCTGGCTCAATATGGCCGTCATGGTGGTGTCACAACTTTATACATGTTTTTTTCTTCGGTTGGATAGGTCATGATTTTCCTCCTCTGCACTTTAAAATTACAATTTGGGAAAGTCTTTAAGGTTGCTGAAGGAAGGTCAAAGGCCACATGCATCCCTGATAGTTCAAGCTGTACATCTATAGTCTGGAATACTTTCGACAAGCAATATTTCCTGGTTCTTGGTTTCCTACCACCATTATGTTGGAGTGTACATATTATCAGCGCTTTCAAATCTGTCCCTTAGCTTTAATTCAAATGTGTCGTTATTCAAACGATACCAAAAATAGGACAGACCTCGGAGATATTTTGAAAAGAACACATGTGACAATGCAATCTGTCTCCACTTTTTAACAAGAGGAAGAATTTAAAAGGGATGGCGCTTCTTCCAAAGGAGATGAGAATACTTTGAACTAAGCAATCTCCTTCTACGTTTAGCCTTTTATAGAATGCTTATAGACTACATGCAGCCTGAGAGATATTCAATGCAGCTCATTATGGATGTTTTATTTTCAGCGTTCATGTTGCTTCTTCTTGCTGAGATCCTTGCGAGATCCAGCAGCCGGAATGCATAGACTATTTAGCTGTGACAAAGTCATGTTGCCTGGGGTGCACTACAAGGAGGCTAGTCTACATATGCACCAGAAATAATTTACTGTACTGTTGTTTTATATTTCAATACCTATTTTATATGCTGTTTTTGTCAGGTTTGTTCTGCAGAGCTGTATTCTGTTACACCAAAGGAAATAAATAAATACATTATGGATATACATTTTTCTCCCTCAGTATTGCTCCCTAGTTCTTCCATTCCATGTCACTAAAATTGTGCTGGAGAGAAAGATATTCTAGGAAGCATCTGCTTATCCCTGATTGATAGAAAAGAAGAAAGGAAAACTATTTCTATTGGTCATTCCAGTTTGAAGAGCACCCAAACTGGCAACTCAATTTTGCAAGTCAGATTTAGCAACTCATACTGTAGAACCAAGATGCCAAAAGAAAAAAGAAAAATCCAGGGGCTACAAGTATGTCAGACAGGTTCCTGACAAACCTAACAGACAACTTTGTCTCCCAAAAAGTAGAGAAGAGAAATAGAAAATTGCCCATATTGGGCTAAATTCTCACTAATGGAGATGAAACGATAGCAACTGTTGAAGCTACAGGAACATAGGGTGGGGTGATCATGCAATATTGGAATTCAACATTATGCAAGCACAAGCAATAGAATAAAGTCAAACTAGGGTCTTGGACTTTAAGAAAGCTAATTTCAATAAACTTAGAGAGAGCTTGGGAAGGATTCCATGCATGAGAATTCTTAAGGGGAAAACAACCCAAGAAGCTTGGGAAACTTTGAAAAGTGGGATTATAAAAGCCCAGTCTAGCACAATACCAATGAAGAAGAAAAATAACAGAGAAACCAGCATGGTTGCATAAAGAACTCTCTGATAAATTTAAAAACAAAAAGGATAAGTATAAAAAGTGGAAAGAGGGGCACATAACTAAGGGAGAATATCAGCAAGCAGCCTAAGCCTGCAAAGATGAAGTGAGGAAAACCAAGGCTCAAAATGAACTAAGGCTTGTGACAAAAGTCAAAAATAACAAAAAAAAAACCTTCTTTCAACACGTAAGAAACAAGAAAAAGGCAAGGAAATAGTTGGTCCATTAATGGAAGAAAGTGGCAAGAAGGTGACAAGCAACAGGGAGAAAGCAGAACTGCTTAACTCGTTTCTTGCATCTGTCTTTACACCAGGGATATCCAAACTTGTCAACTTTAAGACTTGTGGACTTCAACTCCCAAATTCCAACCAACCATTAGATCAGAGGTCTCCAAACTTGGCAACTGTAAGACTTGTGGACTTCAACTTTCAA
>JAOYMU010000283.1:13513511-13524046 GCA_025802295.1 Psammodynastes pulverulentus
TGAAGTCCACAAGTCTTAAAGCTGACAAGTTTGCCCACCCCTGTTCTAAACCAAAGATTGGATGAAAATTGTCCACAATGGTGGGACCCAGTAATGGCTTCTATTAACATCCCTTCCCATCAAGGATGAATTCATCATTGCTTGAGCCACCCACATGGGCTGCTAGGAAGGACATGGATCTAGCTCGCAGGTGACGGTATTTACAGCTCAAAGGAAAAATCCTGCCCACTTCCTCAGATCCAATAGGGTAAAACTGCCTGTTCCCTGGGCACCCTCCATAGGACATGAATCATGCTTGGCATCCACCTGATCCAGATCCGGCCAATTTTATCTACCAGTTGCACACAAAGTTCCTCTGCATGGCTCTGATTGTCAGACCTGCCCCAGTCTGATCCCTTAGGGAAGTAAAACTCTCAACTCCATTTGAAGTGAAAAGGCACTTTTCCTAAGAGGTGCTTGATTGCCGAAGAGTCAAGGGGTATCTAAAATTCCCACGTGCCAATAGAGAACTAAAAGCCCTGGTTTCCCCTAGCTCTCCCCCCAGGGTCTGCCGGGCATAGCCAATCCAGCACCATGTTTTGAGGTGCTTAGGCTTGTTGAATTCCACTCTCAGTACAAACAACCTTAAAGGTGCCAGCATGCCAGCACTAACCAGACTCCAAACCGCTCTGTTCTTCAACTATCAATCCCCCCTATTTTCCATAATAAAGGCATACAGCTTTATTGCCTATCTGTTCCCCCTTCCTTCCCCAACTGATGCACAGAATGCCAGCAAGACGCCAAGCTGAAGCTTCTTTTCAGCTCCCTCAAGTCCACAGGGAGCAACAGGCCAAGACAGTTTGAATGGGCACAATCCTGTCCAAGACTCTGGCTACCTCCCTGCTCAAGTAGCTGCCAGAGCATCCATAGGACTATGCAGGTCATCAAGTATTATCCTCAGCTCCCTTGTAATTGCCATAAAGACTGAAGCAGCTCTTTAACTTTCTTTTTCCTTTGCTCATCTGTACTGTTTCTATCCTTTTTTCTAATTTATATACTTTTTCTCTCGTTTTAATTATGTAAAAAATCTTGATAAAATTATATACAGATATACAGGAGAGAGAATATGAGTTGTTCCGAGCAAGAATTGTAAATACTGTATCCTACAGCACTCCCAACCCCAAGAAGTCACTCTGTAAATATGTATTTCAGCAAGCAGTTCGTTTGTGTGGATGTGTTCGATGGTGTTTTTCAGGTCTGGTGGGTACTTGGTGCCTATAGATAATGTGTGCTAATCAAGAGTTGCTTGATTGTTTCAACTTCCAAGGATCTAGAATATATTCATATTCTGCAGATGAAATGTATCTCACAAAACTAAAAAATGTCTTGTACAGCCAAGGTAATCATTCCAATAGGAGCTTCAAAATTGGGGTAGCTGTGAGCCATCTGAAGGCTTGTGCTCTACATGGGGCTGCCCTTGAAGAGCATCCGGAACCTCCAGTTAGTGTAAAATGCAGCGACCCGCATGGTTTTGTGCAGACCTTGGTGTGCCCATGTATCACCTCTCCTGTGGGAGCTGCATTGATTGCCGATTTGCTTCTGGGTGCAATTCAAGGTGCTGGTTGTCACCTTTAAAGCCCTTCATGGCTTGGGACCAGGTTATCTGAGGGACCGTCTCTTGCCGGACACATCTACCCAACCCATCAGAACAGGGAGGCAGGGAATGCTGCAGGTCCCATCTGTGCGGGAGATACACCTGGTGGAGCCCAGAAGAATGGCCTTCTCCGTGGTGGCTCCCTCTCTCTGGAACATCATCCCTCCAGAGATTAGAATGGCCTCCACTCTAATTCTCTTCCGGAAGGCACTTAAGACCTGGTTCTGTCAGTGGGCCTGGGGAACCCAGAGCAGGATGGAGCCCATCAAATGGCTCGTATGATCTGCTGTCACTGGGGTGGGAGGTGGGGGTGATTTTATTATATTAACTTACTTGATTTTTTTATGAGTTTTATTGTTTTAATGTGGGTTTATACTTTTGTAAGCTGCCTTGAGTCACCGTGGGTGAATAGGCGACAATATAAATCAAATAAATAAATAAAAGAGTATCATATGTGTAATAGCATGATTGACACACTGTTTAGGAGAGAACAAGTAGGTTGTGTATCTTCTACGATTCAGAGAGGAGAAGATCCCTCAAATATTAAATGGCTCCTCTGTGGAGATGTTTACTTACGTCATGTATCTTTCAATTTACTTTCCTCTATTATCCAGTTATCTTGTTGGAGAGCTAATGTTCAATGCAGTTAGAGGACCAAAATAAATGTTGGTTTAGTACATTCCACTGATTAATTTTTGTTCCTGGTACCATATATAACTGTTGAAAGTTCTAATCCAAATACTGGTAATTGTTGAACCATTTTCTAATCAAAGAGGTAGAAATAGAAGATAGTTACAGGATTACAAATAATCTACTAGGACCAATGAAGTATCCTATTAGTAAACCTTTATTGAATTTTACACTTCAGTGAAGTCTTTTACAGCTAGGTGCTAAAAATTCTGTGTAGAATTCTAGTAGAATAGAAACATCCTGTGCTTTTTAGAAACAACATGCTGGGCAGAGAGCTAGTTAGTATTTTCTTTCTCTCTTTTTTTGGTTAAATCAAGAAGCTGAAATGCTGAGAATTTGAAAAGGATGTTCAAACTGAGTAATTTATTATCTTAAATGTCTGTCTATGCATTCCTATCTCTGTGTGTTTATATTTGTCTTGGACAAATTACTGATCTCGACAGTGAAAAATGGCATAATTTTTCAGACCTTTCTGAGGGGAATGGATTCTATGCTTATAGATGCTTCTTTTGTGGCTGGCAAAGGTTAACTATTACCTTCAGGGGAAGGAGGAAAACAAGAATCTGCTTATGGTTTGTGAACATCTTTGGCTTGATTCATGCATTTTATCGATGTATTTATTTATAATATTTATATGCCACACACTCCTGTCAAAGTCAATTAGGATGAAATAGGATGAATATTTAACTGTGCTGAAAATTAGGCTTTTGGCACTGAGCCATGGTGGTGCAGTGGTTAGAATGCAGTATTGCAGGCTAATTCTACCGACTGCCAGCAGTTTGATTCTGAGTGGCTAAAGGTTGACTCAGCTTTCCATCCTTCCAAGGTCAGTAAAATGAGGGCCCAAATTGTTGAGGGAAATATGCTGACTCTATAAACTGCTTAGAGAGGGCAGTAAAGCACTATAAAGCAGTATACAAGCCTACGTGCTATTGCTATTTTCTAGCATAAACTTTTACTTCTCCAAATTTCAGCCATTTTATTAAGGTTATCCTGTTAAGGAAACAGACTGGATGTTCTCCATCTTTCCTCATTGAATATTATAAACCTTAATTTTTTTCTTAATTGGCTTTTTAAAAAAACCCTCCTTTCTCTTTTCACTTTTAAGAAGGGAGAAAAGGTTATGCCAGCAGGAGGGTTTTCTTCCACCCAAACAAATTCAATATAGAATATTTTTTTGGGTGGTGTGAGCGGGGACTCAAAGTCCCAACTGAGATTCAGCCAGTTCTAGATCCTGAACTGAATTTAACTTTTAACTGTTGCCAACCTTCCTGACAGAAAATGATAACACAACAACCTTCAGGGCCAGATTAATTACATCTAGGTTACTGAAGCTGGCCAAACCATGACTTTGAGGACTGCTGAAATGCCAGACCATTAATGGAAAGCAAATCTTTGCCTTGTGTTGAGAAAGAAAAAAGGAAAATCTGGAGAAAAATCTACTAGTCTAACACCTATGCTTGAGAAAGTTCTGGAGAAAAACATAAAGAGATTGGTCTCTAAATTCCTTAAAAGGATGTAATATAGCCAGTGGTTATGCTATTAGGCCAGAAACTGAGAGACCATGAATACTGGTCCCATCTGGGAAGAAACATAGTTTGCTGAGCTTGAACCACTTTTTTTGGTCCTAGGAAAAAGGCAATGCCAAATCACTTCCGGGAAAAAAAAACTTGCCAAGAAAACTGCAGGGACTTCTCCAAGCAGCCTCTTAGGCTGAACAGAAGGAAAAAGATATTATAACTGGAGATTAACTTTATCTCATGTTCTGACTAGCCAGCCTTTTTAGTGAATGCATTTACTGAATGTAAAATACATTTTACAACGTATTCCATGACATTTTTTGTGAGTAAACCATGTAAGTATGGACTGGCAATGAAGCAGATGCTAGCTAACTTAATTCCTCATCAGATTAAAGGGATGTGTTTCTCACTTAATTAAATGTATATGCCGCCCATCTCACCAATAATGTGCCTCTAGTATTGACCGGGTTTCACTGATATCAAACCTGGACTTTCTGCTCCAACATTTTCATTAATGACTCGGATAAGCAGATAAAGATATGTAAAATATGTTAAAGTTGAAATGTTGCGCATTCAAAATGCCACCTTCGAAATTTGAAACTGATTATTCTGACTTTTAAAAGTGTTTTGAGCTTGAACTCCTGGTGGCTATAGAAAGAAAGAGTATTAGGCAAAGTGGGGTGGGGGAGAACCCCAAGATTTTTCAAATAATAAACTTCTGATTTGGAGAAGGATTGTTTTCTCCCCCAAATATGTTAATTCTATTTTAGAGCTTTTACACTCCATCAAAATAGCAAGGAACTATACCACTAATTTTCAGCAACTGCGGTCAGAGATAGTTCTGGGTATTGGAGTTAAGAAAAAAGAGTTTAAGCACCATAAACCTGACCTGGGACTGAGCCAGTAATGGGATGTAACTGTAACCGGTTCGGGAGCATGCATGCGCACTTGAAAAATGCATGTGCACCGCTTCCCAGCCCCCTGCTGGGGTTTGCTGTAAGCAGCAGCATCAGGAGATAAAGGACAGGTAAGAATCAGGGCGGGTGGATTTAAATGATTGTAATAAAATATATAGATTATAGTAATAGATGTTAAAAATAGAACAATGGCTACTATGGTAAAAAGGAGCCAGCGTTGTCTGAAAACAATTTCAATGGTCATGTGGCCAGCATAGCTATATATCAAAGGTGCATGGAATGCCATTACCTTCCTACTGAAGTGGTACCTATTAGTCTACTTGCATCTGCATGCTTTCAAACTGCAGGAACTGGGGCAAAGTAACAGGAGGAGCTCACCTTGTTATGTGGCACTTGGGTTTCAAACCTCTGGCTATCAGCTCTCCAGCTGACAAGCTGAGCCATTTCACCCCATCACAACCAATACAGAAACTTAAAAAGTGCAAAACCCAATATCCCCGTCTATCTTCAGTCAACCTCATATTGAATGCAATTATGGCACAGCAATTGCACACTTGCTATTGGGCTCGTGGGTTGAGCCAGAATCTCCATTTCTTCAAACAATGGTTGCAGCTTCTCAAACACCTACCCACACACATACACAGCTATGTGTTTTCTGTGCTACAGATGAGTGCTTCAGGAGAACCGATGGTGCCACGATGCAGAAGAGATGTGTGGCCTTCATTCCTCAAGTCCGTTTAGAAAGATGCCAGTGATAGTATCTGCAGAAGAGGAGAAGATCACCGAATCCAACCCTCCAAAGGCAAGTGACATGAATAAAGATCAAATGCAATCCTGATTTCCTGAATTATTGCTGCTTTTCTTTGGTCATTAGGTCATGCTGCTATAGCTTTAGTGGTGAGTTCACAGTCAACACACGGGAGATCCCAGGTGTCTTCTCCTGGCTTTGACAAACCATCTTATCCCAGGAGAGACACAGTTTCCTTTCTTTATGTCATATTACTTCTTAGAGCCGGAGAAAGAAGGAAAAGGTTGGGTGAGAAGGGCTTGGTTTTGAAGATGAAGGATGAATAAAAGGAACAGCAACAACAAAGATGGGAATAATTTATTTCGATAGCCTTTCTTCTCTTCCCATAGGCTGCCCTTTTAGTTTGGGATTTGTTTGCTGAAAAACAAGAGTTTCTGTGCTATTAAAAGAGGACCCTTTCTGCACTGCAGCACTATTGCTGTTGTTTGATCATGCAATGCTGAGCAAACTTACTGCGCAGAGCACATGGACTTGCCTTCAGGAGAAACTCTCCTCTTTAATTTAATTCTTTACTCCTGCACACACAGACATAATATGCCAGAAGCTTGCCTGTGTTCAGAAGGGATTTGAAGTGCCAAGGCAAAGCTGTGGCAGACAGTGATAACAGCCCAAGTTTTTTTGTTGGTCCAGTTTGGGGGTCTGTCTGATTTAGAAAGCTGGCCTTATCACACAAACCAACGTTCTTGTTGCCTTGTTGCCTTTCATCGGCCATAACTTATTGATGGTGCATTATAGGAACCTGCAAGTTAAGAGCTAGGCGCAGAAAGTTTATCTCAATGTCAATCTAACCTCCCCTCCTCCCCCTTCATTTTTTTTCTTTTAATTTTGTGGCAGAAAAAGAGTTTAGGAATCATATTTTAACTTGATGGTTTTATTGACTTGAAAAAGTCATTAATTTGGGCATTTCAAAAGTGGATCAGATTTTGGATGCCCTCCCACCCTCCATGTTAGGAGCCTCTGGCAATTTCCTCTTCTTAAAAACATGGCTGGATGTAAAAACATGGCTGGGTGCAAAAAATAATCTTGGGTTCTTTGGAGAGGTAATTATTGTGAGGAATTTATTTTTAATGTGGATTTTCAATCTCTGACAGCTCCATATGTTTGTTTCACCAAGGTAAAAAATAATGATGCCTGCTTTGTTTCTAAAACTCCTATTTCACCTCAGTGTCTCTGCCATGCATACTGTATTTATTTTCCAGTTCTTAAGGTGCCTAATTCAAAATAATGAAACAACACAGATGGGTTATTTCATATTCTTTCTCATCAGTAGTCCAGTGATCCTCCATTGTATTGAGGCTCCATTGTATTGTAATGTGCACTCAAATACAGGTGCCTGAACATAGTTTCGGAGCTGTACATTGTGTCTGTTTTACAATCCCTACTGCTTTAATGGCCATCCATCCAATATAAAGAGACAAGGCAGAAAGAAATCAAAGTCACTGAGGTATTTTTTTAAAAAAAAAAGATGATTAACGTTCCCATATTCTAACATTGCCGCCACCAGTTAGTGATTAACAATATTTTTTCTGCTTGACTTAAAATGCAGTCCACCCATTTCTGAAATGTCATAAAACAATGGCAGCATAACCCAAGGCCTGTCTCAATTGTGTCAGATCCAAGTCACTGCCGAATGGTATTCTCCTGATCTATGTTTGTGCCATCTGTTATCATTTAAGTGATTAATGATGTCTGGATTTGTTGCCCTTTCTCTTCACTCATGACCAATTAATAGGGAAAATATCCAGGAATCCAGGGGTGTCAAATTGGCGGCCTGCGGGTTGGATGCGTCACATGCAGGCCACGCCCATCCCAGCTCCACGAAGGGGAAAAATGCCACGATAAGTCACGTGACGGCAACGTGATGCCACGAGTTTGATACCCGTCACTAGTCCAAGCACAGGAATTGAGTGGCGTTTCCTTTGAGATTCTTGACTGGACGCCTCCTAATTTATGTTTTTGCTTGCTAGATTGCATCCCACTTTTTCTTCATGAGCTCCAAACAATGTTTTCTTGTCTCTTATTTTAATTCGCAATAACCTCTAGAATTACCTGAGGTTTGAGAGAGTGTTTGTGTGGCTGATGGTAGACAACAACCTGGATCTCTCTTGTCCTGATCCAGCAGCTAAATTATTACACAAATCTGATTTGAGGGTGGCTGCCCCACCTCTCATATTTAGTTCGGGCATCTCCCAAATTAAAACAAAGTGAAATACAGGTAATCCTTGACTTCAAACTATTCATTTAGTGATCGTTCAAACTTACAACGGCACTGAAAAAAGTGTCTTATGGCCGTTTTTCACACTTATGACTCCCCGATGGTCACATGATAGAAATTCAGATGCCTGGTTCACATTTATGACGGTTGCAGAGGCCCAGGATTACGTGATCACCTTTTCCAACCTTCTAACAAGCAAAGTCAATGGGGAAGCTGGATTCACTTAACAATCGTGTTATTAGCTTAACAGTTGCAATGAATCACTTAACTACAGCGGAAAGAAAGGTCGTAAAATGGAGAAAACTCACTTAACAAATGTTTTGCTTAGGAACATAAATGTTGGGCTCAACTGTGGTCGTAAGTCGAGGACTATTTGTACTATAAAACATTTGGAAAGAAATTAGCCCAGAGAGAAAGGACGCCAGTCTTGTCCCGATTGTGGTAGCAACTAGATCTTGTAAAATATTATAACTGAAATTAACTAGCTATTGGCGATCTGATCCCTTACTTTATGGAGAGGAAGGTGGAAGTGTACTGTGGTGGCCTAGAGGTGGAGCTCTTGCCTCACAATCAGGAGGCTGTGAGTTCAATCCTAGGTAGAGGCTACTATTTGGAACAGACTCCTGCTCTAGCAGGGGGTTGGACTTGATGACCTCCAAGGTCTCTTCCAACTTTGCTATTCTATCAGAAATTGGTCAGTAAGAAAAGAAACCTGGTTCCAAATCCCTCAATATGTTTTGCACGCTGAAATGCGGAAAATTGGCTGCTGCATCTAATTCTTTCAGAAAACTTACAATGGAATACAGTAGTCCTCATTTAGTGATTGCTTCAGACAGCGCTCATTTGCAATTACGATGGTGATGAAAAAGTAACTTTGTGACCAATGACACATTTAAAACCTTTGCAGTGTCTCCTCTCAGTCACATGTTTGCAATGACTGTCAGTTAGCATGCATTATCCTGTGCCTGACCCATTTTTCTCCTTCCCCTTACAAGAGATCCTTTCCTGAGCTGTTTTTTTCCCCCTCGGCAGTTCTTCCCTAAAAAGTGCTAATCCAAGCTCAACTCTGTGACCTTAATTCCTCCACTAGAACTCTTTTGCTTTTTCCTGCTGCTACCTGACACTGACAAGACCTTAATCAGTTTTATATTAAAGGCTTTTAGTATTCCTCCTAAGTAGCTGGGAGCCATGAATGAGCTAGGCAAACTGCAGGCCCTAGCATGTCCTTTTGATGTGTATTCCCCATTGTATTCTTGCTTACTCTCTTATAATCCCTTCCTCTTCAATGAAAGTAAATACAAACATGAATCCCTTGTTGGTAATTATCCCACCAGTGGGGTAAGCATTCCCAAGAGTGGGGTAGTAGGGAAAAAGCATTATAAGATTTGCTCTTATATCTGGCTTCCTCATGAATAAAGTATTGGAAATCTTCCCCACTATTTGGACTCATCCCCCCGGCCATTTTGACTGTGTCCTTCTGATGCTGTAAAGGAGGGATGTCAAACTCACGGTCCGCGGGCCAGATGCATCATGCACTAGTCACGCCCACCCCCATTTTAGTGAAGGGGGGAAAGTTGCAATATGTCACATGACAACAACGTGTCATTGCGAGTTTGACACCCCTGCTGTAAAGCAAAGGAAAACTGTAGTAAAATCCTAGGTACACTAGCCATTCTGTGATTTTTCACTTCATGGTTACTTAATGACCATGTTGCCGGTCCCAGTTGCCGTTGTTAAATGAGGACTACTTGCAGTGCAAACATGAACAAGTGTAATGTTATGGAAAAGTTAAGTGATGTCCAGGTAGGATTCTGCTGTGTGAAAATGTATGTGGGGAGATGGTTTCAATCACCTTGCCAGTATTATTTACATCTACTAGGTTGACTACTTAATCATCATTTGACCTTCCTCTAACCTTTTTTTAAAGGATCTCAGAAATCAGAAGGCACTGATACTCCTGTACTTTAAAAAAGAAGGAAAGAGAAGGAAAAAGAGGGGGTATTTAAAAGGCTGCACTGCAGAAACACTTCTGTGCTGTGGAAAACACTGGAGTCAAAGCATCTCTTAAGCAATTAGCAAAGGATATTGAATTGTTTTTTGAAATCACTACTTTTTTTTTTAATCTATCCAACAGCTTTGGTAGCGAATGTATTATCCAGTTCTGAACAGAAGTGGCTTTTCACAACCAGTTTATTAAACTATTATTCATAGCTTGGAGCTTTATTCTTTGTTTAGTGCTTACCTTGCTTTTTTAGCAAACAGATCGTGATATATTTTTTTGTTATGAGACTTGCATATATGAATATATGTATACATTTCAAAAATATTTTTTCCCTTTCCCCCTGACCTACTCATTTTGATACAGGGGGATTATAGAAAAAAATAAAAGTATGGGCAGTATCACACTGCAAATTGACTGATTAGATTCAGGTTGTGAATATTATCAGTCCATCTCGGCTTCGTCACAAAGTAGGACAATGTGTCTGGGGGTTTCTTCACACGTCAAGTGTAAGAAATGCATACGGGTTTAGTTCGAATTTGATTCTTTTTGATGAAAGAAATTACAAGAAGCATGAGCTAGTTTAAAAACTTGGGACTCTCTTGAGTCTTAGCTGCTTGGAAAAACACTCTCTTGCAATGCATAGCTAGCTTCCTGGGCTTCAATAATACTCAATCACAACCAGCGCTTTTTTTCGGCACCAAAAGGTGCCGGAACGCTCCCCCCGCGCTCCCCCCGTCGCGCGCTAAAAAA
>JAOYMU010000283.1:13553982-13566019 GCA_025802295.1 Psammodynastes pulverulentus
TTACAGTTATATGTGGCCCTTTGAGGGCAACCATTATGCTGATGTGGCCCTCGGTGAAAATGAGTTTGACACCCCTGCTCTAGCCCATATAGCGTACTAAACTAGATATTACTGTCCTGTGGTTGAAAGGGATAATTTTCACCTCTCTGCTGTTTTGGTAACAAACTGTTCTGATATCAGGCTGCTTGCTTGTGACTGTGTGAGAACTGGCAAGCAGGCAATTGGATTAATATAGTTAAACATGTTTTATGTATATTATATGAATGTTTGTTGTTAGACAGGCACAATCAGTCAAACTAGATTTAAATTACAGATGAAGAGATCAGAACCACAGTTGGTCCCCAATAAACCATACATAACATGGACAGTGGATCTACAGGTTAGGACTACAAACAGCATGCTGTCAGCGGAAAATTGAACCCAGCTAAGATATTATGTAATCTAATAAGATGTATGCTGCAGTGACATTTCTCCCTGAAACAGTGTTGTTGTTGTTTTAAAGAGGACATCAGCTAGATTTTAAACCTTCTGTTTACATGAAGTATATGAAAATGTAGGTTCAGGTTATCTTGTGAATTTGAAGGTTATAGTAGAGCCATGTGATTGGGAGGGAAGGTCTGATAAAAGATACCAAAATGTTTCCTCTGATTGCAGCAACCTATATCTAGTCATGATTAGGATTGTGGTTTGGTTTTTGTGGTATTGCAAAGACTTGGGCTTAAATGCTAAAGCAAATGCATTTCACATCTTTATTTTAAATGTAGAATTCTACTAATATGTATATGTATACTTCTCATAGTTCCTCCAGCCAGATTAAGCATATGATTCTATTTGTAGTAAGTGATACCAAATTCAGTGTGAATTAATTCCATGTTAAACTTGGAGCCAAGTCCAAATCACATTTTGTTATCCTTTTCTCTTTTCCCAATTTTATTATCTTGATGATAAGGAATTGGACAAAAAGGTGCCAATCAGTTATTGTTAGAAAACATGGGGGAAATAATTAAAAATGCTATCAAGAATACATCTCTATGTTTGTTGGTCATAATGAATAACACTGTTATGCTTTTTCTTTTTTGCATTTTAAATGTCCGTATTCAATATGTGATAAGAGGAATTGCTTAAAAAAAAATTGGAAGGTATAATAGTGGCAAAGCACTAGTGATTAAGAACCATGCTCTTGTGTTTAGTTACATTCATACATGATCCTGAATTTTGAATACTTTGTAACATTATACTCTAGTGCAGGGATGTCAAACTCATGCACTGCGGGTCGGATGCATCACGCGCTGGCCACGCCCACACCCGCTTTAGCGAAGGGGAAAAAAGTCATGATGTGTCATGTGACGATGCCGTGATGACATGAGTTTGAGACCCCTGCTCTAGTCGTATTGAAACTTCATCTAGTTTCTTTACTGGAAACAGTTTGGATGCCGCACAAGACAAATTAAAACTAGGGGCCAGAGAGAGATTGGAATTTAATACTGAACTAGTTTTGGTATATTTTATCTACTGTTGTTCATAATTTTATAGATTTTGTAGGAAAAGATTTAACACTGTGGAATAAACAAAGATGAAAAAAAATCTACTTTTTCTTATAAAAAAGGAATGTTTAATTCTAAAATGTCAATTGAAATGTGTGTTCCTAAAATTGGATCCTCCGAGCATTTATTTATTTGAGATGCCAATGAATGTTGAATTGTCAATACAGTTAAAAAATGTTGTCCCATAGTTATTGTATGAATTGCTATTGTTTGAACTTGTATCTGTCTCAGGCAACAAATATTTAATTTAATTCATTACTTTGTAAAGTTGTTGAAATGACTCTGGGTGGCATACAATATTAAGCAATTTAAAAAATAGTGTTATCATTTTCAGTAACAGTAAAAGGGGCAATTCCATCTAAGCTCTTGGAATTTAACAGAAATGGAACGAGAGATCACAAAAAGTATTTCTTCTATTCCAGCTGAAATGGAAGATCTTTTTCTTTTTATTGGTAATTTTTTTCCTTTGCTATGCCATTTAAGCAGGAGATTTTTTACATGATACCTATGTTTGATGTATGCTGATTAATACGCTGTTACTGTAATAATGTCTAAGTGAGAGCACCCAAATACAACAGAAATTATCTTTCTTTTGTGAGAATGGTATTTTCTTGGGAATTGTTGTCAGCGCATTTGAAACCACATTCATTACAGCTCCTTGCGAGAAGGAGATCAGGAAGTCAAAAAGAAATAAAAGGAGAGAAAGGAGCTAAATTTGAGTCTTACAACACCGACATCCAGTTGCTTTCTTATGGGAATAAGTCTCCCTCCAAACATGGTTTTGCAGAAAGTCAATAGTTTCTTGCAAATACTGTGTGAGTTTTGGAATTGGAATAAAGCCCATAATTCTGTTTTGCTGTGATCTCATACATTTATTCAGAGGTGACCATTGCCTGATGGAAAATTTTCAAAGCCACTCACTTTAGGAGCAATTGAGGTGATGGATTAGACAGTGCTTTATTACTTATTCTTCATTTCTCCCACGAGTCCATTTTGGCCACTCTTGTCACTGTTCATTAAACAACTGTTCATTGGACACTTTTCAAAATAGCTCTATCATATTAGGACAATGACTTGGAAGTAAATACCTCTTAGGGCAGAGATTGATGTTTATGGCAGAGGATCGATTTTTCTTTTCCTGGTCAGTTTGTTCATCTCACTGAATGTCAAGCAAGGCAGATCGTTTATCAGTTTTAATGTGGCAGTTCTTAAATCTCCTTAAAAATAAAATCTTTTTTTCGAATCCAGGATTTTCTTACTTGATATGCAGGTCATCTTTAAATTGAGGACAACATCTGGTTGGTGACCGTGTTTGACTTGAAGATGTATTTATCTTCCTTCAAATCTAAATTTAGTGAATTTCTCTAGGATGAGAAATAACTAGATGTCATGCAGCATTCTATAATATATATTGGGTTGACCCACATGGTGCTTTTAAAATAGTGATCTGAATCTTTGTCTAAAATGTTTAGGGCTGGCTTTACCATTAGGTAGCTAAATCAGATTGCAAATACTAGGTGTGGGAATTGACAGCACATGGTTGAAGGACAAACTTAAGTATGCCAGGATACTGTACTTTGCTGCCTTCAAATATCATATTGAATGCTGTCCTATTGCCTATATTGAAGGATGGTTCAACTTCATCTTGGTTCATTTAAAAAAAAAAGAGTCGGGTGGAAACTATCTTGATTGGTATCTCAGGGGGACTTAGCCCAAATTTGGAAAGTCAATAAGAAGTCTTTCAAATTTGGCTTTTCTACCTAATGGTAGAACAGCTTTTTCCAGTTTGGTGCCTTCCAAACATTTTGGATTATAATTCTATTACCTCTATTTATTGACCATGTTGTTTGGTCTTAATGGAAGTCAAAGACCATAATATCTGGAGGACAGCAGATTAGGGAGAATTACTCTTAAAAATATCAACCTACTTCTTCAGAGACAACATCTCTTTCCTCACACAAAAGTGGATCTGATTTCCTTGATCAAAGCTTCAGGAAAATGAAGAAAATAACACACAAGTAATGAATGATGGAGCTTTAAGTCAAATATTCATGCTACATTTCTTTATGATAACATGCATATTTTGATGGAGAATAACGTTTTGCTATAGAACTAAATTGCTACAAGTATTTCTCTGCTTGTAATCCAAAACTCGAATTAATTACTGCTAAAATTCAGAAAACTGCTTTGTATTAAATTAGCACTTTGGTCCCGAGATGATTGAGTCTTGGGGCTTCCAAGGTGCTAATCAGATGCTCTAACACATATCTAGTTCAGATCATACTGTGCAATAGCCTCATACGTCAATAATTTGGTTTCAAGGAACTTTGAAGGTTCTGAACAGTCAAGAGCCGTCCTAAGAGATTTGGGGATTATGGAGGTTGTGCATCCCTAATTTTATCAGACAAAATTTAGCTGAAGAAAAGCTTGATAACAGCTTATAAAGCGCTTATAAAGCGCTGTGAAGACCCATCTGGTCTCTCAGCTATTCCAAGTTACATCGGTAGAGAAGACTTAGGGACTCTGCCTAAGCTTTATCTCAGTGAAACTGCTGAACTTCACTGAATTTGATTCATTTGAGGTTTTTGCTGGTCATTTTTTCCTCAAGAATAAAATCTTATTAATAAACAAATTTTAAAAGACTACTAGGAAATGTCAGAACACAATGATGCTTAAATTATGAGCCATGGTGACACAGTGGTTAGAGTGCAGTACTGCAGGCTACTTGTGCTGACAGCTGGCTGCCTGCAATTTGGCAGATCGAATCTCACCAGGCTCAAGGTTGACTCAGCCTTCCATCCTTCAAGGTGTAAAATGAGGACCCAGATTGTTGGGGACAATAGGCTGATTCTGTAAACTGCTTAGGGAGGGCTGTAAAAACACTGTGAAGTGGTATATAAGTCTAAGTGCTATTGATATTGATTTTGAGATTCCATTTGCATTTGCTACTGGAATGTGTTTCAGTTCACAATGATATGTTTATCAATGAGTGCTCTGCACAGAGCTTCTAAAAAAATGAAAAAGAGGACAAATATGAGGTGCCTTTGGTGCTCTTTCAGTTTGGTTGCTTTCTTGCAGATTTTTCATTACCCAAATTAGGTAATCTCATTAGTGCTGCACAGCACACACTGATGATGCACAGCATGATGAAGTTACCTAGTTTGGGTAATGAAACGTCTACAAGAAAACAACAAAGCTCAGAGAGCACCAAGGAGCCCTCATTTCGAACCCGAGTTAAAAAAAAGTCCTTTAAGGGAAGACAAGTATGTTGACTTCATTGCTTCTTGTGACTTCATTGCCAGAGGTTGATGGGGAAAAAATATGTGTACCTCACCACCTAAATCAGGGGTGTTAAACTTGCATCATCACAGCATCGTCACTTGACATATCGTGACTTTTTTCCACTTCACTAAACCGGGCCTGGGCGTGGCCAGCGCATGAACGCATCCAGCCGATGGACTGCGAGTTTGACAGCCCTGACCTAGATTAATGATAAGACCAAGTCATGAAAGAGTCAAGGATCAAGGCACTGTTTGTCATCCGCCCTAGAGGTGCAACATTAGGAGAGAACATTAACCTGCTTTGTTCCAGAGTTGAATGGCATTTGGAACAAAAGGACAAAAGGAGCAGCTGCATTGAACTATACCTACTTAGAGTTTATCTTCTCCAATAAATTTATAAATTATGTTTCTGATATTTACACCACTCTTTGAGGGTAGTATACACCGAAAAGCAATATACTAGGTCATAACAATAAATGGAAGTGCTAGGCGCTATTTTTCATAGACAGTTTAAAAGCTAAGGATGTCCTTGAGTTGAGCTCAGCATTTGATGACACATTCATGTGGATTTCTTGACAACAGAAGGGAAGTAGTTTGCCACTTCTAACTTCAAAGATTTTTTTGTTTTTCAGCTTCCCAGTCAGCAGGAATTGCTTGATGGTCCCTCAATCAAATTCTAACCAGGTCAAACTCTGTTTATCTTCCAAGATCAGTCAGATGTTGCTGAGATGATTGTGAACACATTACACTGTGAAAAATAGATTTGAAGAAAATGCAGGGTTATGTCAAGACTGCTGCCCAGTTTAATTTCACCTGAAATTATATTTGGAATCTATATAATCAATTTGGAAATCTATAAAAATTATTCACTCTTTCTTGGTAAGGCTAGTTGCATTTTGAGGGGGCTGGATCACTGAACCCCTTTTTTCTTATGTTGTTGGAATGATAGTCCATCTCTCTCTATATAACATGAAGAGAACAGATCCACCATCCTTTCTGGATTGATCTACAGCTGAGGTGCCTTCTTTATGGTCCAAGCCCTCATTTCTACTGCAAGATAGGTGATGATACCACCATATCTTTTTTTTCCATTTCAGAAAAATTATAGAGCCACCCAGACTCTAAGCAGTGATGCAGCACAGGGGAAGAAAATATCTAAAAATACCCACTAGAGGAGCAGAGTTTCCCTTAGGAAAGAAAATATTTTTAGTATTTTCTGTTAGGCACCATTGGTCTTCCTCTAAAGTGCAGTGACATTCATTTAATGTGTGGATTAAGAAGCAAATTGCCACTGTTTAATCCTGGAGCAAGGGGGAAGCAAGGAGAAATGCTTGCCCCCAAGAGAGGCAGTTCTGGTGAGCCTTTATTCTGGGGGTTATTTCTAGTTAATTAAATGCAATTCTCTTCTTGAGGCTAAGGTTCTTGAAGGTTAAGGCAGTAGTTCCATTGGGTAAATATATTTCTCCAAGGTGAGTGTCCTTCCAGAATATCTTTCATCTAGGTTCTCAGACCAGAAACATCAGCTGACATTATTTTATTGTACTATTGCAGTCTTAAGCACAGGTTATATCACACACTTCAATTTTTTGTTTGTTTGTTTCCAGAAGATCTTCCACACAGTGAATAAAAATGTGTGGCACAGTTTAATACTTGCTATACTAGTCCAATGGCTTCTTTAATCATATGAAGGGTCCACAAAGTGAAGAGCATTCAGCTCAATCATGGTCTCCTTAATGCTTCCTCGTAAAATCTCACTTTGTCCCTTTTATGGCTCATTATGTTCACAAGCTAGACTTCAGCTGCAAAGTGTGTGTATGTGTCCACTTTACTCATTGCTGTTAGAGATTTTAGGTCAAGAGATAACCAGGATTTCACTTATTAAGCTAGTGCTTTGATGAGAATGGCTTCAATGCCTCCCATCTTCTCCTTTGATTTGATGTTAAGATAAATTGCTTTTGATTTTCTCCCCCCTAAAAAGAAGAACATTCTAGTGAAATCCTCTTGTATAAGATGAGAGATTCCTGCATATTCTTAGTCTCTCTGCTCTGTCTGCAGCCTCCAAAGCTTTAGTTGAAGCTCATTTGGGATTTTTTTCCCCATTGCTCTTGCATCCTTCCTGCAGAATGATTGAGAGATGTTGAATGAAAGAAACAATAACTATACTCATCGCTTGTTCATAACAGTAAAGTAAGTTCAGAAACAAATTCTAAGAACTCCAGAGAATTTGGAATATGAGGTGCCAAAAAAAAATGCCTCTTTTTCAGGGAGGATTTTTTGAAAAATAAATTTGAAAACAGATTTCAATATAGCATGATGTCATATTCCATTCCAAAAAAACCTGCTTTGAATTGTACTGATTTGGGAGCAGAGTTGTAGACAGGAACTGCACTGCTGGCCATTCACTGGAAGTCACTGGGAATCAGGTAACATATAAATTTAATGGCCAATCATTCAGTGACCATTTAAACTTAGAACAGTGTTGAACAAGTGGCACTAAAGACTTTGATCTTCAACATTCTGGCTATCTCAGTCTCCCTCACAATCATATGACTGTAATCCGGGCACTCGGCAACCTGCTCATAATTATGACATTAAGATAGTGTCCTGTGATTGTGTGACCTCCATTTGCAACATTCACTCCTGGCTTCTGAAAAGCAAAGTCAATGGAGAAGCTGGCAGGAGGCACAAATGGCAATCAAAGGATGCTGTGTTTAACGGTGTGGGATTCATTTAATAACACCAACCGGAACTGCTAGAATACTTCCGGTTGCTGTCGTTAAAGGAATTCCCTCACCATTAAACAGTCCAGTGATATCATGCACTCCCACAACGTCCTTTTTACAATCACATCACTTAGTGATCGAAACTCCAATCACAATAATTAACTAAGGATTACCTGTATTGTTGTGGTTAGTTGCATCATCGGCCAGATGTTTAGACTGGATTTGGCATTTTATCCATCTATTGAGTCCTTCCTTCCAAAGATGAGGATAAGCAGAGGTTATTTGGTTTTTATTACTATCCACCTTTTTAGAAATGAACACAAAGCATCACACCATCCTGATACTTAACATCACACTGTTTTATTGTTACACGATATCGAAGATTGCATTTACCGATGGGGTCATTGCCAACTCTGCTGTTGTTCCTGTTGTTTGAGGTAATATGTATCTCTTTTACTTCAAGGTTACAATGAGCAGGCCCATAAAATGTTGGGAATAGTCATGTCATACCTATACAGACTCAGCATGGGAGTAGGAGAATTCCTATTACAAAAAAGAAAAAAAAAACATAAAAATTGAAATATTGCAGGGTGAAAGAAAAGTAAGAGGTCCCAATTTAAAGTCCATGATATTAAAAATTTGCATAAATATGACCTCAGTCAGCAGAAAGAAACATGTAAAAGGAAATTGAAAGCTAAAAATATACCAAATACAGTATATGACCTTAAATTGTTTTTTTTAAAACTACCTGCTCACCTGGAACATTTTTGCTTTTTTTTCTATGAATATCAGTATTTTATGCTTAAATAGCTGGTGTACTCTACACTTCCATGCTGAATCCTACTCTGTGAAAGCCTTGGTTGATTGGATTATTTTTTTCAACTCAATTACATCTACAGTTAGTCTGAAGTAATTCCCATTTAGTTCCATGGGTCTTCCTTCATGCAAATGTCTTTAAGATTATGGCCTTTGTATGATAGGCAAGTTAGATTAAAAAGGATTGAGAGTCATGCTGTAGTTGCTCAAACTTCATTTCCTGGGAATGAAGCGGCGCTCAGAAGTTTCATCTTCCCATGGAGACAACGCTGGTGTGATATGTTCATGATTCGACACCATGGATCTCCAGGTGGGTCAAGATTATAGAGAAACACCAACCTGGAGGACTCCATGCTGTTGAGCTGTTCACAAGCAGCAGGAACAAATTGAACCGTCTACACCTGCTAAACACCTGGTAGTTTTTCTACCTTCCACTGAAGACTGTGGGATTATATGGTGTCTGCCCATATTGTGGAGAGTCATCCAGTTGGGAAGGACTAAAACAAGTCTTCAAACGTTCTTCATCAAAACCAGCCAAGCTCTTTTAACTGGAAGACAAAACAGATCAAGAGAAGGACAAAGACATTCACCACCACATATGAGGTTCCTTCTAATCACAGTACTTGTGGAGTAGCTTTCATTGAAGGGGAATAATGTGCCTATGGACCATGTAAAATTGAAGCAGTGAAATATTCCCTTAAAAAAACACCATAGAATATCACTGTTGGCAGAAAGAATTGTGTGTGTAAAAACTGTCACATGTGAAGTTAGAATTGAACATTGACTTTATCATATCACCAGAATGGGCAAAGGGCTTTTTTTTTTCATTTTTTTTTTAAATTTGAGAGGGTTTAGGGGTAAAAAATAGTGTAGACTTTCAGGGATGTAAAATGTCTCTTTTTTGCCTTTTCTCCTTTCCAATCTTTGGAATAGAAATTGGTCTTTGTGGACTTTAAGGGATACTATAATTGACTTAACCCTTTATAAACTTAAGAAATCCATGTTGCCCTACAATTCCCTGAAAGGGCAAATTAGTTTGATTTGGGGATTTATCACAATGTTCTGGCTTAAAATATCCATTTTTGTTTCTTTTTAAATCTCTCTCTGATGGGGGAACAATAATTGCTGAGAAAATAAGATCTGCCCCATGCGTGGGAACTCTTGAGTTATAAATAAGGTCTTGGCTGCAATGTTCTTATCCCTGCCTTAAGTGATTCTAAACTCAACTCAAAATATGATGATGATGCTTTGATATCATTGCCAGTATTACTGAATTTTGAGAAAGGGCAGAACTGAATTTTGGGGAATCTCATTACAATCATTATACAGACTTAGAAATAATTTAGTGTATATTTTAAGCTTTTTGAATATTATTATCCCATCATGGACTTTGAGTGTAGTAGTTCTTACAGTATGAAATGCCACACAGTATTGGATTTAATATTTGAATACTAAGACTTTCTGAATGCATTGTAGTTTTATCTATTCCTTTCATTGCTGGCATAATTGATGCAGCAAAAAAAAGTGAAAACTCAATGCTATCACCACAGCTAGTTTTATTAGTTGTACCTTTTCAGCTTCATCTTCTTTTTTCTTAATCTATATTTTGATTATTCAACATTACATATGGTCATCAACCATTTAGATGTATAGTTTGCTGTAACAGCATCCTATCTAGTTTTGTTCCCTATGGCACCTGGGATGAAATCAGGCAAATGCAAGATTCAAATTTTAATAAATTTTATTCTTATTTTCTCAGCAAAATATGCTTATTAACCATGAGGGTATTAGAAGCAATGATTTTTAGAGAATGATAGCATTGAAACAACAGAAAATTAATCTTATTTTTAAAAAAGTCTAAAACTGCAATGAAAATTTGCTGAAAAAAGCAAATTTTGAGCTGGAATGAAGTTATTTCTCAATATCCACTATAAATGTTGGTCAGAAAAAATCACCACTATGATTTGAAGACATATCTGGCAGTTTTATGTGGTCAATGTGATCGCTTATTATTTGACTGACATTCTGGTATAACAGTACAGCTTTTTTTATCACCTTCTGTGAAGATAACTATGATTCAACACATTATACAGAATTTGGGATCATGTTCTAATACACCTACAACATTTGATTTTGTCATCAGCCTGCTAAAAATACATACGTCTTGTGGTTACTCATGAACATGCCCACAGTATTATTGGATATAATATTTGACAACATTTGATACTTGATACACATTAAAATTTAATATTGGACCATTTGTAGCATGCAATCAAAATGGTACTTCGTGATATTTGATGCGGAATATATAGGGACAATTAATTTTTTATAAGATTCATTATTTGAAACTTGCCAGATCCAAAGCAATCAAAAGATAGCTAAGAGGTCTGAAATTTTAGACTCTCACATTTTAAATTATACATTTGTTATCTCTAATGCACATTTATCTTTTACTTTGGTTTTTTTTTACCTAAAATATATATGTACAATGTGGCCTTGTTGTCTTCAAATACAAGAGTTATTTAAAGTTTCTAAATGAAAAAAAAATATCCCATAAAGTAATATTTTCAATCAAATTTAAAGATACTTGACATTTATAAAGCCATTTTTTGTTGCTGCCAAATGCAGAATGTGAGACATTTCATTGCAGCTCCTACATCAGAGTATATGTGAGAATTAAAATGCAGAATTAAAATTGTTGTGTATTCTATTCATAAATATCAATGGATGTATGGAGCTTTTTCTGAATTCTGAGCTGTCCATCTAATTGTAACAAAAGTGACCATACAACTCTAACAAACACATGTTATGCATCACTAGATAATCATAGAATTTCGGATGGAATTTGAAAAACAACATTGCACTGTGTAGAATTTCTATGTAGAATTCTAATCATATTGTTCCTTCCTATTCACCCCTTCCCTGAATAAGTAGCCTTCCATTTACTTTTGAGATGTATGGGAAGGAATATACTAGAGTATAACAGACTTGAATTTAACTCAGGAATCTGTAGATTTGAACCAATCTAGTTTGAGTCATTTTGGGTCATTAATCTGATTCAGCTAGTTAAGGTGATTTGGAAAAATTAAGTCTGTTTAATGCTTTGATTTAATTTTCAGATTCTATTTGAATTTATTTGATTCTCCAAGTTCATATGTTCCAACTTTGAAGAGGCTAATGATTTGCATTCAAACTGAATTTCTGAACAGAAGATTCATGGAGCTTTAATTTAAACATGCATAAATGTTGAGGAATTTGGGGAGATGGTGAAATATGGCTGTAGGCATAATATAAACTCTTGACACTGAGCTTCATTCTGTTTTCTTCCAAGCGACACATTCTTTGGCCGTAGAGAATTTTTAAAAAAAATTGAAAGGAGTCAAACTCAGATTCATTGGGTTTGGATGGGGGACTCCACAACTGAATTTCACTTATGTTTGAAGTTGTGCTCCCTGGGACACTGCCCTGCGTCGACACACAGAGAGAAAAGAATTGTATGAGAAGATAAAACTGAGTGGTCTTCTTGAATTACTTACTATTATTTTAACCAATGCCCAGCATAAGTATTACACCAAGCTGGGTACAGTTGGTTTGATTAACAGTTACTCCAGCAGGTGACAATATCGAGAAGTCCTTAGCTCAGGGATGTCCAAACTTGGCAACTTTAAGACTT
>JAOYMU010000283.1:13681321-13694962 GCA_025802295.1 Psammodynastes pulverulentus
CTATTCTATTCTATTCTATTCTATTCTATTCTATTCTATTCTATTCTATTCTATTCTATTCTATTCTATTCTTGTTCAAAGTTACAATGACACTGAAAAAAGTAACTCATGACCATTTTTCACACGTAAAACCCTTGTGACATCCCCATGGGTCACATGATCAAAATTCAGACACTTGGCAATTGACTCATATTCATGACAGTTGCAGTGTCCCAGGTCACATGATCACCTTTTGCCACCTTCTGACAAGGAAAGTCAATGGGGAAGCCAGATTCACTTAACAACCATGTTATTAACTCAACAATTGTGGCAAGAAAGTGTAAAATGGGAAAAACTCACTTAACAAATGTCTGACTTAGCCACAGAAATTTTGGGCTCAATTGCAGTCATAAATCGAGCATTACCTGTACATCATTATTAAAAATGCATTTCCTTTATCCTTTATGCTCCAGCCATCTTTGCAAGACATATTTATGGAAAGTATGCATTAACAATTCCCAGATTATTTCTCTCCACAGTCACACTTTGGGCCACAATTTAACCTAACATGGATGATAATCTACTTATAACCATGTTTTGCCATCCATTTGTGTATTGTTGTAAGATATAAATGGTTCCAAATAGTCCCTGATTAATCTGCATGTTGTTGTTTTTTTCCATTTTTTTTTATTTTGGAGAAAAACATCTTTAGCACTAAAAGATCTAAAAAAAATCATTTCTCAAGCAAAGTCAGTTGAAACCTTAAAATTAATTCATTTCTAATCCCTGGGTTTTATTTTACTGGACAGTGAGCCCTTTATATATGTATTTCATTTATCTTGTCCCTTCCTGAACAAACTCAAGGTGCTTCTCTTCCCTCTTTATTATCCAAATATCTCTATGATATGAAGTTCTCTATACTTTTTAATTTCATTTTGTAAGCATCTAGATTTTTCAGCTCAGATATTGTATTATTATGAAAATGATAAGAATAAGAGACAATGAGAGATAGAAAGTCATCCAATAAGTTTCATGGATTAATGGATTTGAAACCCAATTTTGAAACTCTGATCCAGCACTCTAACCATTTTACATATTGGGTCTAAGTCCAAACTTAGTCCAAACTATGAGTTCTAGTCCCATTTTAAACATGAAAGACAGATGGGTGACCTCGGACTAGTCCCTCTCAGCCCAACGCACCTCAAAGGCTTGTTGTTGTGAAGAAAATAGAATGATGGAGTGTAAAGTATGTTTGCTGAGTTTATATCAATAATAAAAACGAGATATAAATAAATAAATCCACGTGTGTATACATACATACATACATACATACATACATACATACATACATACATACCCACTCTCATTTGAATTACTTTATCTCTCTGTCACAAAACTTGGTGCATGTAAGATTCTGATGTCTGGTGAACTCTTCCTTATTGCTTGTTAAACTAATATTATGACCGAGAAATACCGAGGAATAAAAGTTAGCTTACTATGGAGCAAACTAGCCAATTCTACAATAAGAATGCAATGGATTTGTACCCATTCATACCAACATAATTGACAGAAAACCACAATAATGCTTTGCCAGTGAGGGAAATTAGCTTCCTCTATATTGGCTATGAACCCTCAGTAACATACTGAAATAATCTAACTATCTAGATTTGGACAAACTAACCACATGGACTGGAATCCACCCAACATAGCAAGCCATAAACATTTTAAACTATCATGTTCTGCAAACACAGTTCATGACATACAAATACTTTTATCCACAGTCTAGATAGCAATAGCAATAGCACTTAGACTTATATATCACTTCATAGTGCTTTACATCCCTCTCTAAGTGGTTTACAGTGTCAGCATATGGGCCCAAATAATCTGGCTCCTCATTTTACCAATTTCAGAAGGCTGTAAGGCTGAAAGGCTGTGTCAACCGTGAGCCGGTGACACCCTAACTGCCCAACTGCAGGCAGCCGGCAGTCAGCAGAAGTAGCCTGCAGTACTGCATTCTAACCACTGCGCCACCACAGCTCTTGGATGCTGCCATACTATAACTCCTAGCATCCCTAACCATTTGTCATGTTGGCTGGTCTGCATAGATCAGCAACATCTGGAGAACCACAGGCTTCTATTATGATTATTATATTGTAAATCAAGGACTACCTGTACGAAGAGATATTTCCCCCTTTTTTCCCCTCCACCCAACTTTCTCCCTTTTCATGAGTTCACCAGGAGTTTACAAGTCTTTGGGTACAGACTGACATACTATAACTGCTGCTGTCAGAGAATTACCCATCAGATCCATCACCAGAGAGCGGATAAACAATTGGTGTCATAACAGATTAACACAAATCCTTTTTTGCTGCTATTGTTATTTCCAAAGCGGACAAGTTCTTGATGATCCTAACTAAGCCTCATTAAAGCAGATTTTTTTTAAAAAAAAATATTTCCTTCTCTAGCTTCTTTTCTGGAAATGTGAAACTATGACAATAATTCAGAAACAATATTTATATTTCTGCAATGCCCAAAATTTCATGTATTTTCCAGCAGTCGAGTTACATTGATGTTTCAAATCAGGATGGCTGCCTTAAAAAAACAACAACAATGCAGACTTTAGAAAAGCCTCAGGTATTCTCACTGGCTATGTATATTTATTTGCATTCAGTTTTAGTTAATCTTGAAAACAGACTTTATCGTGCAGCTACAATGAGCAGCCTTTGATATCAAGCTCGGCACAAAGTTTATTTTATTTCCTAATGTAGTACAAATCTGGAAAAAGAACATGGTGGACCACGTTAGATCCTTGCCTGGAGGCATATGAGCCAGAGTAAACATCTGGAATATTTGGCTAGTTTTCAGGCCTTTGCAACACTGGAATTGCCTGGTTCCCAATTCCAGCTCAGTATCTCAAACGATACTAAGTGAAGGACTTTGATGCCATTTTTATTTACCCATTTTTTTCCCCAACCTGGAATTGTTCCATAGTACAGCAGGACTTTTAAATATTGACTAGATCTAGCAGTCCATACTAATTGAATCTTTGCTGTGGCTGGCTCTCTCCATCAGGCAAGCTCTGCAGAAGGCAATTAGTCTCCAGCCTTGTCATTGTTTGAGCCAATTCTGAAAAGAATCCACAGAGGAAGAACTGAAATATAATGGCTTGGTTATGTATATATGTTTGTGTGTGCATTGCTTTGTTGATTTCTAAATGTGCAAAGTACAATATGTCAATTATGCCACTGTTTGCTTTTAAGGGCAGCCAGACAGCCTTAATTGCTTTCCATCAGTCGACTTGAGCGTGAATGTTTTTAAAATGGTTTTCTTCTGCTCGTGGAAAGCTGTTCTGCTGGGAATATCTCTGCTTTTCAGAGAGGTGCCTAATGTTTATGCTCAGTAATAATTAACAGCAAAGATGTTAGCTTCTCTGGGATTTTCTAATATCTTAGCAAAATTACACACAAATGTGGACTTCTGCTCAATAACACCGTGGTTCCACATTTCCTATAGGCCAGGGCTTTCAAACTCGCAGGTGTAAGGATCTGCCTCTCCTCCTAACTCAAGAAAGTGAAGACTCTTGAAACTGACTATTTCCAAAGGAACCTTTTATTGAGCAGAAGTGAAAGCAGGACAATCAAAGCAGAGTCTGAATTCCCTCAGGAAATACAGTTACACTTAAGGCAGTAGAATCCCCTCCCTCCAGTCAGATGTGGATTCAGCCAATCCACAGGTATGAAGATGTTATTGTAATGGCCATCCTGAGAACCAGATAAGCAGGCATTCCCATGGCTATCTTCCGCCGGCTTTCAGAGTGAAACAACCCACATGCCGCCCCCCCTAAAATATTCCCCAAAAGGTGAGACAATCTCAGGGCGCTCTGGCACCAGGTTACAAGTTATAAAATAGCAGTTGTCAAAGGCAATAGGAATGAATCACATTCAAGCCCACCCCACTTTCTCCCAATTGAATGGCAGTATCACTTTAGGAATCTGACACTCAGGGCGGATGTGTCACACGCTGACCATGCCCATGCCCAGTTTAGCGAAGGGGGAAAAGTCGCCATATATCACATGACACCACCATGATGAGAGTTTGACACCCCTGCTATGGAGTGGAAATAGATTTCTTTCATATGAGGGATTCTTAGTGCTCTAGATGCTTGGGATTCATCTTGGAGGAATACCGGGAACAATAGTGATGTGAGAAGTGGGCTAATCTGGGTAAGCAAATAAGTAGAAATTTGTTTTTGACTTTCCCACCATGTTTCAAACATATGTCTAGGAGGAAACCTCCCATTATCTGCAAACAGGTGGGTTTTCTTCTTTAGAAAATAGCCATGAGGCTATTTGGTTTTACAGCATGTAAAGTCCTACTGCTATTATATCTCTTGTCTCCAAGCTTCTGACAATCATTAAATTTTGAAAAGACAAGATGTTTAGCACTGTGGTATCTTTGACCTCCCCTTTGAATAAAAACCTTTGAAAGAGAACGGCTGTGCATATTTTGCCTAAACTTCACTGAGAAGCTTCTGATATTCTTATAGTTTAGATCCCTTTATACCCATGTTTCCCCCAAAATAAGACCCTCTCTTATGATTTTTTTGCCATCAAAAAAGGTACCAGGTCTTATTTTCAGGGGATGTCATCCACTGACTAACCTCACTTGCGTGTCACCCCCGGCCTCCTTTTCAATGTCAGAGGCCTTCAGGAACTTCTTCTTCTGCAAGGCTTTCCTGAAAGCCTCTGAAGCCAATAACAGAGCTCTAGATCTATCCGGAGCTTTGTTATCAGCTACAGAGGCCTTCAGGAAAGCCTTGCCAGCCTTGCCTGCTGCGGAAGAAATGGGCTGGCAAGGCAGGTGTCAGGGTGTGCGAGGCCTGTCTGTCCAAAAGTAAGTAGTAGGGCAGCTCCACCACTCCCCATCCCCATCCTAGCTTAATTTTTACCCATGTACTCTGGAGTGGGCAGGATCTTAATTAGGGCTTATTTGGGGGGAAGAATTATATTGGGCACATGTGCAAAAACCAAACTAGGACTTACTTTCAGGGTAGGTTGTATTTTTGGGAAAACAGGGTACAAATGGGGGGGGGGGACTATGATTGGACCATAGAGGGAAAAACAGACCTGGATGTATACTTTCTCTGGAAATAAAAATATAGTCTTATTATCTGCCTTGACCTCTTTCTCATATTACCTCATTTATTTCTGCCAGGCTCTTCCCACTATCTAATGGGGTTTTTTTTTTCAGTCTGTGCCTTGGCAGGGTGGCCAACTTTGTAACCCAGAACATTATAGTGGAGTTGTGGAATATAAATTTGATATAAAATGACCAGAGCTTTGCCAAGTGAACAAAGGGAACTAAGTTGAATGGGAAGTGTTGGGTTGCCGAAGTCTGTGATTGGAAGGAGTCAGAAAAAGAGGGGGAAAAAGGTCTTTCGAGGTCAGGACAATCTAGGAAAATAGCTGTTGGGAACAATAAGGGGGCTGCTGCTTGGTAGAGAGTGATGAAGCCTGCAAGGAAATGAGAGTTGGAGACAGAATTGGGGAGGAGGGAGGTGTTTATCATAAACAGATGACAGAAAAAGAATGGAGTGCAGAATTTAAGAAAGATACAAAAAATGTAAAAGGATGATTGCGCACAGAAAGCTGCACACAGATAGACAAATGCAGAAGCAGAAAAGGCAGATGAAGAAAAAAAAGGAAAACAGTTTGTGATAGGCAGCTGGAGGGGGGGGCAGCTCTTCCGCTGGTGGAAAGATTACTCATGAGCAAGAGGGAAAGGGTGAAGGTACACGGCCATGATGGCAAACCTATGGCACATATGCTGGAAGTGGCACATAGAGCCATCTCTCTGGGCACACCAGCTGTCGCCTGTTGCTCTTCCAGGTTCTGGCCAGCTGGTCTTCATGTGCGCATATGCATTAGAAGCCAAAAGACCAGGTGGCAGGTGCGCATGCGTGTGCCAGGAGCTGCTCTTCTGGTTTTTGGCACGTGCGTTTTGGCATTCGGTTCCTTTTTGGCATGCACACGCTCCCGTTTCGGCACTCAGTGCCGAAAGGGTTAACCACCACTAGTATACGGCTTTTCTTCTTGCAACATTGCACCCAGCTGGCATCTTGCCAAAGAAATGATTGGCTCTTGAGCAGTGCATCAGGGACTTTGATGGGTTGGCAGCATTAGCCAATGTGGATAAGGACAATGGCAAGTTTCTCTTGCAAGGAGCACCCAGTGAATTTGGCTTGGGGCAGGATCATGGCTAACCAAGCCAAGAGAAGAAAAACAGAGTGGCTTCAGAGAAATTCAAGTGGAAGAAGCAGAGGTGGGATTCAGCAGGTTCCGACCAGTTCTGGAGAACCGGTAGTGGAAATTTTGAGTAGTCCAGAGAACCGGCAAATACCACCTCTGACTGGCCCCGCCCCCATCTATTCTCTGCCTCCTGAATCCCAGCTGATCGGCTGGGTCTTCTTTGATTGCCCTGCACAGAATGGAGCTGGAAAACAGGTTGGTGGGGTGGGGAGGGAATGGAGATTTTACAATATCCTTCTCCTGCCATGCCCACCACGCCATGCCCACCAAGCCACACCATGCCTACCAAGCCATGCCCACAGAACCGGTAGTAAAAAAAATTGAATCCCACCTCTTCATGAAAGATTTGTCAAGAAATTCACCCAATGTAATAAAACATTCCTTTACAGATTTTCTCAATATCCAAAGAAGCCATTAACAAAAATTCCCAAAAATGATTAAAAAAGGAAGTATGAAAACCCAGTGTCTCTTTGAAGGCTCTGAAATGCAGTTTGGAAAAAGCTGATTTTCCTTTGGCTCCCAGGACTCTGTTGGCTTATTGTATTCTTGTGGGGAACCACTGAAGGAAGTATTTATGGTCAATTCTGGTCCTGTCTTTGCTCCAGAGGAACGATTTGTTTACCAGCTTCTCATTCAGCTATGGTAAGCTCCATTCTCTGTTTGAAAAATATATTATTATACTCTGTTTCCCCACAAACATTCTTGAGTTTATAAACCGAGTGTAATAATCCATTTTATAAACAGAAACATCCCATATATGACAGGTTACATTGGCCTTGAAAAAACAAAGGAAGCCATGTTTGTTATAAATTTAGAGCATTAAATGTGGTAAGGGTTTGTACCCATTCCTTTTTAATGGATATTTTATATAAGAATGTATTATGAGTTTGAACCTATGCTGTTTGATACAATACCTGTCTAACCAATGAGTTCACAGAGACCTATTCAGACTGCAGGTGACTCAGCTAAGATTACAATGAATTCAATCTTCTCTAAAAAGTTTGCCAACATATTCAAATCAAGTGTTGTTCTGATAGGGCTAGAAGGCCTCCAGGGTTTCTTCCAGCCCAACGATTCTATGACTCAAATTAGAAAACATCTTCCCCGTGGATATAGACAGCATGTAGCCATTCTATAAATTCTAAACTATGAAAGAAGGATCTTTCTATGGTCCATCCAGTAGAAGAGTCATTTTATACTTTCCTATTTTATATTTCCAATTGTAGAAAAGAGAAACCTTTAAAGAAACAAAAATCAGACCCTACAAAATGATCCAAGATCTGACACTTTAACTGTGTCATAATCATTTTTTCTTATGCCAATCTATCTTCATTTTCTTAAACTGATCTCATACGGGAGAGTCAAATGATGTCCATGCAGAACATTAACATTTACAAGGCATGTATAATATTCTGCTTGAAATCCCATCTACTAGATCTGCACCCTATGTGGATGTTCTTGTTCGCTCTAACATATCTAGTTATTTATGAGTCTGTATTTTGAAATTTCAGGCAATGTTAAAATCCATTTGCAACCAATTTTACTTATGTTCAGGTGGTGGTGGGAATTTTTCATTACATTCATGTATCTACTTAACCTGAGATTTAGTTTTATTAAGCTCAGGCTGTTTTCCAAGGTGACTCAAGTAGGATTGAATTATTAGTGCTCATGAAGTTGCAGCCTTGGAGTACTTAAACTGCAAATTCTTCAAGGTAGTTTTAAAGTCTGAGTTTATTCTTTGATATGTCAAATAGAAATATTTCATAAGTGAAGAAAATTATTCTTGGCTTCTTTTAATCTCTTATACGCATTTCTCACATTTTAATGCTAAATCAAAGTATCCCTTTGGAATAAATGAATGTTAATCATCATAAACAGAAGTGCAGAATGATGAGCTAAGCTCTATCTAATGCCAAGCATAAATCAATGGCAAAGGTTTCATTCGTTTCAATAAACTGGGCTTAGACTTTTAAATCTGAATAGATGCAAATAATCCTATATGCATTTGAATACTGAAATACTAAAACATGATCGTGTTCCAATAAAATTATGGAATAAGGACAATTAAAAAGACATTCTGAGAAAAGCAAGCAATCATTCATGTTATGTTCCATCATAATGAGGTTACTTCATTTGGCATTTTAGTATGTGCTTATGTTGACTTGAACATTAAAGATTGTAATGAAATCATGTTTCCTTGTTCAAGCCTATTTATCCTTCTGTGTAACTAGTTAAAAGTCTCTTTTACTGAGGCAGTAAATAGAATAATAATGCAATACCTCACTGACAATTTTAATATATGTTTCATAAAATGCAAAGCATATCACAGCATTTCTTAAACTTAAATTAAAATGTAGAATATCATTATTTCTCAGATTAAGATGAAATTTCATGAAATTTCAAAGCAAATTTGTTTATATTCAGAGTAATATAATTATGAATGGTTTAAGGAAATGTTATAAAGGTCTGTAGTCCTAAATAGGTCATTATTGTAACAATGGAAGTATGAATGCATGTTTATTGAACTAGCCAAAGGACTTCCATGAGATTCTATGCCTCATCTCCTTCTACACAAAAACAACAAGAAAACATTTGCAGTGCTCCAGGAGTGTCTACATTGTTGTTGTCCATACAACACTCAGCATCTTCCATAATCCAACCAGTACTCATTCCAATTAACCAATGGGCAAGTGCAAAAATCCCCATCACCAGACTTCTGTTCTCATCTTTGTCATTGCTTGACTTTATTTTCACTGCAACATTTGTAAGCCAAGTTTTGTGAACAGTTGTGGCATAGAAAATCTTTTTTTTTTTCTGTTTAAAAAGAACATCAATATATTGAGATACCATGATAACCAGCTGAGATGCCGGGAAAGCATTAGCCAAGGAGCCAGGGTGAGACAAGAATTCTTGCCAATATTAAAAATGCAAAACTGTATTTCCAGTAGACGCACACAAAATGTTTTATGTTCAAAATATTTCAAGTTCGGAACACTTGTCTGACTCTGGAACAAGTTGTTCTGTTCGTTTCAGAAGTAATATGAGATGAGGTTGTAGCTGTTTCAGTTTCAAAATATTTCTAGAATAGTTGAAACAACCTGTTTCACATTTGAAATGGTTTGTACACCCATATTGCCAGCATTTTCTCTTGCATTGCAGCTGAGACAGAAGATAATCTGTTCAGAAAATGTTTGACCTGAGATTGCAAAGATATGTGACCAGTCAAGATTATTGTAAGTTGGATATGAGGACAGGGCTTCAGTAGATTTAGTGGAATTCACTACTGACTCAAGACCTATTCAAGCCATATTTTTACTGCATAATATCATCAGTCATAATTAGATTATTTCTCTGTATTGGAGAAATTCAGTATCTTTTCACATGGAATCTATTACATACATCCCTAGTACCAAAAGATAGAATCATTTGGGGATAGAATTATTAGGTACTGCCTTTCATTAATTTTAGATCAAGGGTGCCCAACCCCTAGGACATGGACTGGCACCGATCTACTGACCACCAGGAACTGGGTCATGCAAGAGAGTGAAGCTCTATCCCTGCACATATGAGATCCAGGCAATGTGTGAAAACATGCTTCCCCAGCCAATGGAAAACCTAGCTTCCATGGAATTGGTTCCTGGAATCCAAAAGATTAGGAGCCGCTACTTTAAATTACTGAAAATATGGTAAAATAACAGGTTATATCTGTTTTTGAAATGACAGATAGCTACTTTTGAATTTCAAGATGTGACAAGCCCAGGTCATGGCATTCTGGTGTGCAATTATTTATCTGCATGCTCCACCTCCTTTTCTGGATCCATGAAAAAAATACTGATTTTATCACAGATAGAAAGTAAAGTGCAATGGATAAATAATAATAAGGCGAGTTCCTTTTGGATGTCATTATTTTTTCTTTCTAAATTTATCGTTATCAGTTAGACTTATTTCATATTACAGTGGTTTTCCATTTCTGACCACAATTGTATCTGGAATGTCAGTCATTCAGCAAGACAGTCATTAAGAAAGACTCCATGTGACCACTTCAGTCAATGCCTGCAATCCTGGTACTCTCTGTCACAGTTGTTAAGTAACTGTGCAGCCCATTAAGCAGAACACCAGGTACAGCCGTCTACCAGAGAGAACAATTGTAATAATAATTGTGAGAACAATGGTGTTCACTAGGTAAAACTCTCATTGCACTGCAGGAATGGACCTCAAATCTGTTGAAAACACTGGTAAAGACTATTCTTCCTGAAGGCTCAGCGTGGCTAGTGTTCATTAGCATTGTCCCACCAGAAGGTGGAAGCACTGGTATTTGCTAGTGTTTCCCCTCCAGAGGGGCAGAAACAATGGCACTCATTAAAACACTAGTGACCGCCATCTTTCTGAAAAGTTCAGAACACTGGCATTCACCAGCATTTTCACCAGATTTAAGGTTTGTTCCTCCAATACACAGAAGGATTTCCTTCCTGCACTGAGGGAAGGAGAAATCCCCTGGAACACTGGATAACAGGCTTCAAACCCAACATCCCACCAGCCTGCAACTTCTCTGTAAACCGCTTAGAGGAGGCTGTAAAAAGCACTATAAAGTGGTATATAAGTCTAAGTGCTATTGCTATTTTCCCAGAACGTTACTTCTGTTGAGTTCCTGTACCTCAACAGAATTTCTATATTTAGCACCCAATCTTGTTAAATATCAACACTTGGACCAAAATTGCTAGCTAAGTGGTAGACCATTGCATTAGACTTTAAAAGTACGTAATTCATCAAATTGAATGATCCTGACATTGCCAACTGTACACTGAAATGTATAAGTAATACCAAAAAACAACAGTAAATCCTCATTAGAACAAAGCAAGAATCATAATCTTGCCAATATTATGTACTTAAAGGTTCCAAGAATCTCACTGAGTAATTTAGGTATATGGATAATAGGTTCAAAAGTCACTCAACTTTGAATAGATCATAAATAAAAGGGGTGAAGTTTTATTGAGTGCATAGAAAAAAATCGTAGGATGAAATTGATTTAAGCTTTAGCTGCCAAGAATTGCCCACCTATTTTTTTTCCCCGTACAAAAATGAGTTTGAGAATTACAGACATTTTTTTTCATGCTCAGTTTTAAGAAAGGATACCCAAAAGGGGATATGATATTATTTTTCAAATACTTGAAAAAATGGCACAAAGAAGGAGGTCAAGAGCTGTTCTACCTTGGAGAGAATAGAACATGAAATAATGGATTTAAGTTACAGGAAGAGAGATACAAACTTAATGCCGAAGGGAATCTTCCCATAATAAAAACCACTGTTTAGGAATGAATATTACAAAGGGTGGGGAAATAATTAGGAGAGAAACAAAAGCCAAATGTATTAACCGATTATGCTTGTTTGAGTTGGAAAGCTCACTTATGTTCATGTAATTTCCCACTTAGCAACTGCTTCACTTAGTAGCTGTTTCTGGTCCCAACTGTGATTGCTAAACAAGGACTATTTTGTTTTTTTGGTTTATTAGTTTTCCATAAATTTGCTGGGAAAAACATCCCATTATTATACAATTGATATGAAAAACTTATTAAAAATACTGTCAAAAATATTAAAATATAGTCTTTCATATTAGATGGTTTTGTGTGTGTTCTCCAGCTGGTCCTTTTTTATTATGACAAAGGTCCATGGTTTGGATTGCATGCAAGGGAGTGCTTCAGATTCCAGGCATTGTGTTACGGTCTCTGCTATTAATCCTCAGTTCGACTGTGAACTACAAATATTCTCTTCTATTGGTACCTTTTCATATATATTGAGGAATTTAAACTTTGCAATTAAGTACAGATTGACCAGAATAATTTTCTAGGTTAATGTGCAGACAAGAATATGAGCAGTTTTCAATATATATGTGTGTATAAAATATAAATTGTTGCAAATGGTCATTGAAAAAAAAAAAAAAATATATTTTCCAAGAAAATAGGATTAAAAGATATATCAAAAGAGAAAATATGCAAGAAAGTGTAAAACTGAAAATGTGTGCATAAACAAGATAGACAAGACTTATGAATTGTACAGTTTTAGATGAAATAGCAAGCACAAAAGATTAATTTGCTCATCACTAAGGATGAAAGTAATGGTTATTTTTAGGCTATCCCTAAAAAAAAAACGTAAGGAAACAAAATTTATTAGCAAATTTAACTTAGCTTTCAGAATGCTGTGATCTGAATGCCTACTCTTTCCAATGTCAAAAGATATGAGACAAAATTAACCCATTAATGAAGTACTCGTGAATTATCTAATTATATCTACATTTGGATGTTTAGCCAATCAGGCATTTCAATAAGGTACAAATGAAAATCATAACATGGACATTTATTTATAATCAGATGCATACCAAGAAATAAATAGACTTAAAGATCTTGCCTTATCTCCTAAAAATATATTAAAATGCACCTGATAGAAAACTGTGTTCCACAATACTTAGGTCTCTAAACATGTATAGTAAGACCATGCATCAGTTCATATAAGTGGGTGAAAATAGTAAAATGTTATTTGAGTTCAGGATGAAAAAAAGAATCAAATGGTCTGTAAGAAGAAAGCAAAAGTTACATTTACATAAACCATAATGTGAAGCTCCTAAAAACCCAATTTCCACTTTATTGTGTGTGTGGGTGCTTGTCAGTGAGAGATTATTATATAAAATACCCCCCAAAAATCAATTCTAGATTTATCATAAGAAAAACATTAAAGTAATATGGTCTCATTTTTCAGTGGAGCTTATTATTTTTTGAAAGCACTAGGTTTTTTAAGGCATCCGAGAAGTGAGTTTATAACCCATACAAAGCAATTCTGTTCAGCTCACTAGATTAAAACAGATTCTGTTTTAGTTAAAACAGAAACCAAATGAATATTTTGCTGGATTATACTGCTGTACAGTATTTGCACAGTGGAGAATTATACAATTATTCTGAAATTGTGTCATTCTTTTAGTGAATTATATTTCCTATTCTTTTCTCAAGCCAATTTTATCATCAAGGTGCATCAACAACTGAAATGTGTTTATTAACTTATTTGGAATTAAGCACTATTGGACTCATTGGCATTCGTTTATGAATATTCAATACCTTGTGACCATTTATGTAACTTGTTGATTGCATTTTTAAAAACATATTAGCTGCAATACAGGCAGTCCTCTGTTAATAATGGGAGTGGAATTTCCATTGCTAAGTAATGTCATAAAGTGCAATATCACTTAGTGATGGAAATGGCACTCCCCAGTGGGTTGTTAAGAAAGTCCTTATCTAACAAAATGAAATTCAATGTAGAGAAAAGTAAAGTCCTACACTTAGGCAAGAAAAACCAAAAGTACACATAT
>JAOYMU010000283.1:13844939-13861986 GCA_025802295.1 Psammodynastes pulverulentus
GTTACATGTGGCCCTTTGAGGGCAACCATTACGCTGATGTGGCCCTCGGTGAAAATGAGTTTGACACCCCTGGCCTATACAGACAACTAAGCATTTATTTTTGGAAAGCTCTTTGGCTGATTGGCCAAAGGCAAATCTTTACCACCTAAAACAATTAGAAGAAATGCTTATTTAGAACTCTGAACATTATTTATTTTATTTCTATCCCTTCTTTATTACTTTTACAAATAACTCAAGATGGCGAGCATATGTAATACATCTTCCTTCTATTTTCCGCACAACAACAATCCTGTGGCTTGGGATAAGAGAGAAAGCGACTGGCTCAAAGTCACCAAGGTGGTTTTTATAGCTAAGGCAGGACTTGAACTCACAGTCTCCTACTTACTAGCTTAGTCTAAACTGGCTCTCACATTAGCTGAAAAATCTACACTCATCAGGCGAGCCAGGGATTAAACAATAGGGAGACAACATATTATATTTCTCTTCATTGCAGTCATAAAAACTGACTGAAAATGATAGCCCAATTAGAATTAATTACTAATGGAGGAAAAAAACAGATTAATTTCATGCATTGCGTTAAGCCAATATTTCTTTAACCAAGGTTACTATATCAACCACAATTAAGCGAAAACCAAATGAATCACATGCATATAGTTAATACACTCTTAATATGCTATGAACCAGATGCTCTACTCTTAGTGCCTGGCATGCAGAAAACAGAAGAGAAAAAAGAGAATTTGTACTAATTCCACAGATCAGGTGAATGTAAAAAGCATAAGACAGGATCAGCCATTAAAAAGTTGGCAGTTCCTGTCACCACACACAAATTGATTAAAATATATCTGAAGAATTCAGAAATCCAGGAGAACAATACTGGGAATGGTTAGTAGACCTGCTGACACATTGATTGGCTCCTCCCATGCACTCACTGACAGAGCTAAAGGTTAAAGCAGTATAAAAGCAGACTTCTTATTTCAGAGCTGATGAATATAGACTAATTTTTTTGTGCCTATGTCTTTTTTTTTTCTTTTGAGGAAACATCTGAAAGCAATGCTGAAGCATTAGAAAAAATATTCCTCTTTTTTTTTAAACCATATGTAGTGTTCATCTTACACCTATATTATACATCTATATTTATTTACATTTAAAAAAAATACTATAAACAACAAGGGAAAATCGGAAAGATGTTCATCTTATCATCCTTGAAGACAGCACTATTCCTGAGACAGGGCCCTGTCATACTAGTTGCTGCCCTGAGTGAAACTTAACACCTACATCTAAAGTGGCTGTCAATGCAACAATGAGGTAAGGACAATTCCACATCCAAGTTAAAGTGCCCAGACCTTTATATATTGTCACTGACTAAGGCTTAGTTAGTTCTGGTTCTGTTGCAAAAAAATCAACAGTATATATAGGTTTTAGTACATATTTTATACTAAGTATATATTTTAAAATCTTAAGACTTGGCTATATGTTTCCTCCCACCCCCCCCCCCCCCCCATATTCAAGACATTTGATTCTTTAGAGGGGACTTTTTAAAGCAGTATAGAAAACTATACTGATCCACTGCAGAGGATAAAAAGCCAGAAACTATATGCAGGAACCTTATTGCCACAGTTAAAAGGAAGTTGGCAATATGGTCAGGATCTTGTAATGCAGGATAGATATCCTCCATCAGGATACAGGTAGTCCTCAACTTAGAACAGTGTGTTTAATGACCATTCAAAATTACAACAGAACTGAAAAAAGTGACTGGCCCTTTTTCACACCACTGCAGTATCCCCGTGGTCACGTGATCAAAATTCAGACACTTGGCAACTGACTCATATTTATGATGGTTGCAGTGCCTTGGGGGTCATATGATCATCTTCTGTGACCTTCTGAGAAGCAAAGTTAATGTGGAAACCAGATTCCCTTAACAGCTGTGTTACTTATTTAAGAACTGCAGTGATTTGCTTAACAACTGCGGCAAGAAAGGTTGTAAAATGGGGCAAAGCTCACTTAACACATGTTTCATTTAACAGTGACAATGTTGGGCTCGATTATCATCACAAATTGAGGACTACTTGTATTTTGCTTTCATCTGGGGTCTTGGGTCAACCTTGGGGCCATAGAGGGGCAATACTCCAATCTAGATCTTAAGAGAAGAGAATATTTGTAGTTCGGTTGAACTTTGGGGTCCTTTGAGCTTGGTTGTTTTCTTTTCCAAGTTTCATCACCCAACTAGACAACATCATCAATGCTGGTGATATAGATCTTCTAATTTAGGATCCTCAATGTCTCCAGTTCAGAATACTTAAATTCTGTAGATAAAGTTCATAAAGTTAGAATTGACACGCAAAGATGAAAATCCATTCCAAAGTCGTAATACCAGCTAACATCCTTAGAGGTCATAGCTAGGTTTTTTCTGTTCCTAAGAAGAAGAATACCATCCAATGGTAGCTCATTTAGACAGTCTAAGTTTGGGATTCCTAAAGTTTGAAGCCTGCCTCCATCACAGAACACATGACCCATCTTATCCTCTTTATCTTACATTTTCTGAAAAATTGGGGACGCGAAGCATTCTTTCCCTGGTTGCCTTCTTAGCTGGTCTCATATAGGCTTCCAAATATTCGTTTTCCATCTTGAAGACTGTTTAACTGCTTTGAGGGAGATACATATTGCTTTTAAAAACAAGGAAGATTAAGACGAGAAGTTTCCTATAGACCTTGTGAAACAGGTACACAATTATGAAATTGTCTAGGTTGATTCTGTGCGTGGCACTTTGATTCTTTAAAGACATGTCTTCAAAGCACTGGGATGAAAGGATTATGGTTCAAACTTCTGCATAATTTACAGGCAGAAAAATGAATTTCAAACAAGCATGCCAGCAGCTGGATTCAGCAACTGAAAGTTGTAAAAGGTTATTGAAAACATTTTTCTAGATTTTGCATTCAGATTATAAATTCAGAGGATATTGCCTCTTACAGGTGGTCCCTGACTTACAATCATTTCCTTGGCAACCATCCAAAGTTACAACAGCACTGAAAAAAAGTGACTTGCAACCAATCCTTGCACTTAAGACCAGCAGTTGCATGAGTAAAATTCAAGACTTGGCACCCAGTCGGTATTTACAAAGTTGCAGTGTCCTAATCACTATTTGCGACCTTTCTAATTGGCTTCTGACAAGGTCAATGGGAGAAGGCAAATTTGCTTAACAACTGCATGAGTCACTCAACAAATTGCAGTGACTCACTTAACAACCAAAGCAAAAAAGATTGCAAAATCAGGCGCGACATATTTAGCAACCGCCTTGTTTACCAATAGAACTTCTGGTCCCAATTGCTGTCATAAATTGAGGACTACCTGTATCGACACATGCCTACTGAGCAACAATTGCATTTTAGGAAACTACCATGCATAAAAAAAAAAGGATCCCAGCATAGATTCTCTGTCTATAAGAGAAGCAGACCCAAAATTTTTGTTTTCCTTTCAGTGCAACTGTATGTAATTACATCCGTCCTAATGCCTGTTGGATGGAGAAAGATTACACAAGGTTTATATGTCCTCACCCAAAGTGCAGATATCCCCCAGGTCCTACTTTAAATCACAAAAACTAAATCTTGGACAGCATCCTGCTTTCCATCCCTTTGATATTTCCCTCTAATGCTTTGGGACATGCGATATACATTATCTCTTCCCAGAAAATAAAAAGAATGTGGTTCTCAGTTCAACTGAAACAAAAACCAGCTTCTTTACATCTCTTTGTCTTATAATGAAAAGAAGCAGTATGTGGGGGAAAAAACCCTGGGTTTTGTTTTGTAAAATTCTTATTTGGATAAGCTCTTTAATGCTGAGGTATGGAGGGAGTGTTTAAATGCAAAATCCTGGTATTGCAAATACTGAAATAATTTAAAAGGCATATTTGGTTTTTAAAAACTTTATTTTGAGGGAGGTTTTAAAAAAAAGGATGAGGAACATTTTGTTTAAGAATTCAAAAGAAATAGCCATAGGAATGTTTGTATCACAAGTCATCTATAAAACTTTGGTTATGGAGACAGCTGAAAGAAAGTTCCATGGTCTGTTAGATGTTCAGTTCTATTCATTTATCCTATTCCAGCAAACTGGATAGCTCACAGAAAATAAAACTGAATGTATGATTAATAGATCATAATATGCGAGAAGGTAGTGGGCTCTCCCCTCAAATTTCTTGTCCTCCCTTTCATTTTCCAGGTTTATGTTACTGTGTGATACATAGATTCTTCCAAGAATTCTTCCTTCTGGCTATAAGTTCTAATTATTACTGTTGTTAGTTTTGATCCCCCTTTTCCCCCACTGATCTGCATTTTTGTTAGATTTGGTTTTCATCAAAATTATATCCAGCCTAGATATGGATTTGTGGGGATGATGTGGGCAATCCAAAGAAATTGAATCTATTTCTGAGCATTTGTAACAGGATCACAAATCTATTTCTACATAATGCTTGAGCCAGGAGCATCTCACAATCACAGCCATTGGTGTTCCATTTGATTATGATATTCTGTTGACACTTGTCTGAATGAACTATGCGTGGGAAATAATATGGTTGTGGAGGATATGATCTAGAGAAGGTGTAACTACTTGTGAAGTCATCGGCATCTTGGCTTTTGTGGGATCTTCATACCTGGCATAGCTTCCTGGTTGAGTATAACCCTCCAAAAAATGTTCCCGGAAGTTATGATGGCTTTGAATCGTGTAAGCAATTTGACCCCAGGATGTTCACATTAATGTTTCATATCTAAGGTGGGTCTAGTGTATATTTATATGGTACTAACAGAGTAAAAAGGAAGAGGAGGAAGACAATTGTGATGGAATGTAGTCTGGTTTCCCAGGAGGGAGGGAGAGCATTCCAGAGGAGCGAGAGACAATTCAGTTCAGATACTTTGTGTGAGAGAAAGGGGGTGAATGCAGCTCCTCCCTAATAGTTCCCAGAGTGTATGATTTATAGGGCTGGTAGTTTGCATATAGTTTATAGGGGTGGTACTATGGCAAGATTTTTGTCTATGGATGAATAACAATAAAGAAATCTGCTTGCAAGAATCACAATATGTCTTTCTTGATGTCTGGAGCCTGACTGTTATAAACACAAAATGAGTCCCCCAAACTCCTCTTTTATTTCAATCACAGCCATTGAAATAAAAGAGGTGTTTTGAGGACTCATATTTGTGTTTATTACTGGCTCAGGAAGTCTCGGTCAGAACATCTAGTTTCTTTCTGATGCAGGGAAAACCATGGTGTCATTCACAGCCCTAATGAGTCCAAACAAAATTGTAAAGAGTTCACAGTCTTTCGGGATAAGGTTGATAAGCACCCACCTTTATCTCCCTTGAAAGGCTGCCAAGACCTAATTTCCAATTAGCTAAGGAAAGCCAAACAGAGCAGAAGTCAACACGGAGCTTCAAAGATTAATCCAACTAGAATGAAGGAAGTTGCTTCCTGCAAAGAGCTTTTGAGCCTGTGCTCCTCCTTTATGTCTTATGGGAGGGGCCAATCATCTCTGGGCCTTACTCCCAAGTCGCCCTTTCAAGCCCAACTGTTCTTGCCTTCTGGCAGCTCTGCGCATGCGTGCACTGACAACAGGGGGAGCCTGTTCTTCTGCCTCACTTATGTCAGAGTCTGGAGGCTCTGGAGTCCACACGTAACTCCCAGATGGCCCTGGCCCCATCTTTGTGTTGGACGCAGAGCCCTCGCTTGAACCTTCCTCAGCCTCCCCAACCTCTTTGTTGTCCGATTCTGCTGCCAACTCTGCAGGCCGCTGGTGGACCACAACTCTGACAACAATACTGGTCAACTTACGATCACAATTGAGCCCAAAATTTCTGTTGCTAAGGGAGACATTGGCTAGGTGAATTTTGCCCTATTTTACAACCTTTCTTGCCACAGTTGTTAAATGGATCACTGCAGTTGCTAAGTTAGTAACACATTTGTTATGTAAATCTGGCTTCCCCATTGATTCTGCTTGACAGAAGGTCCTAAAAGATTATCACATCACCCCAGGACACTGTAATTGTCATAAATATGAGTTATTTGCCAGGTGTCTGAATTTTGATCATGGGACCAACAGTCATAAGTATGAAAAAAGTCATAAGCCTTGAACCTTTTTTCACTGCCATTGTTAACTTTGAATAGTCCCTAAAGGAATTGTTGTAAGTTGAGGACTATATGTAGGAATGAACATGGCAGACTTTTACAATCACAGAAAGATTTATACTGCATAGTCGGAAGGACATTCTTAATGGTTACCATAGTTGTACAATTGTTCTGAAGAGTTCATCTCCTTTTCTGTATCCAAATTAGCATTTTACTGCTTTAAATTCTGTTTGGGATAATAATATTTGGGATACTAATATTTGACTAGAAAAGTTCCTAATATACCAGAGTGTAATGAGTTTATACATGTTTCTATATTTGATTTATCTTGTAGCCTCTTGTTGAGTGAACTGCCCTAAGTATTGATAACTACATCACGTGAAGCCAATATGTAGGACATTCTTTAAAAAATACATAAGGGATATATATATATATACTTTTTATTTCCTTTTTTCCTTTTCTCAAGATGGATCTAATGATGATTTAGTTTTAAGGTATTTCTAGCAGAATGCCTGCTATTATATTTCCCTGCAGATGGATCTGCTCTGAAACTAATTTAGGAATGAAATACTTAGAAATATGTATCATTAGGTCAGCAGCTGCAAAGGAGGGATATTAGGTTACCAAGGCTCAAGAACTAGATAGACACTCCAGAGGAAAAAAATATTTCAAATTATGCAGCGATACTTTGGGGATATTAACCAAGGTCACCTTTTCTGTCTTCTGAGCAATTGCAAAAAACAAAACAAAAACTCAATGTCAATCATAACAGCAAGACAATATATCTATTCTTGGTTTTATAATGGAATCAGAAAAGTCGACTAAATTGTCTATCTGCACGTATTTGCAATCTCTTTAAGTAGATATTTTTAAAAATTTAATCACTCTTCCTCTTGGACAGAAACGAAGTACAATTACAGAAAGCTGGAAGGCAATCCAAGTTCATGACAATTAATGCAAATACAGGTACTCCTTGACTTACAACCAGGGCTTTTTTTCTCTGAAAAAAGGTGCCGGAACGCACCCCCGTCGTCGCGCTAAAAAACCCCGGAAATGATCGCGCGCGATTGGTCGAGACGGACCACGTGACCGGGACTCTGAAAGGTCCCGGAACGCAGTTCCGCTGAGTTCCAGTGGAAAAAAAGCCCTGTTCGTATATACATCTACCTGACCATCACATTATACCTGTTTAAGATAACTACCTTTACACAAAGCATGGAAACCAAGTAAGAAATTGTTGTCAAATCTATCAACAGTAATCAATTTCTTTTATCAAATAGGAATAGGAAAAAATTATAGTTAAGTCTAATAGATATTAACACCATTTACTATATTTCTCGATAACTTTCTATCTTGTAAAGCAGGGCTGTCAAACTCACGTCGTCATGGCAGAACCATGTGACATATTGAGACTTCCCCCCCTCTTTGCTAAATTGGGCACGGGTGTGGCCAGTGCATGATACATCCGGCCCACGGGCCAGGAGTTTGACAGCCCTGTTGTAAAGCATCCTTGCTTTCATCACTTTCATACACCAACTCAAAGATTATTTTATAAAATTCTCACTTTGTTTGGAGGCTTTTAGTAACTTTCTCAGCCTTGCCTTTTCTCTCAACCCTTGCACAAGCTCATCCTGCATAAACTTGCTTTGCAATTCAATTCTCATTGATTTTTTTCTCTCTCTCATTCTCTGACCAAACAACTTTAATTTATTTCTTTCCTCCTGGTAACTCACATTTGTATTTCATCCCTGTTTCTTAAAAGCTATTCATTCTTGGCCTTGGCCTTTTTTTTTTTAACCACATGCATTTCTTAAGTACCCAATCTCAATGCATTTTCATTTGCTTTTATGTTTTCTCAACCCAGCCCTGACTTTCACATAGCACAGTGGGCAGAAACAAGGTCTTATGCATAGCCATCTTCATAGCTTTTGAAATTCATTTGTTTCTCCAACAGATCTCATGCCGTCAACTATTTTACTATCGCCATTTGCAGATCTTAAGGTTTCTCCATCCATTCTCCCATTTCAGTAAACATTCTACCAAGATATATAAATTCATCTACCTGCTCTATTTTTTTCTCCATTTATTTATAACTTGCAATCATTCACTCCATTTGCCTTGTCAAACACAATTATCTTGGACTTTGATACATTAATCCTCAGGTGCACGCTCCCTGTGGCATCATTAAATATAACATTCACTGAAAATTGTTAAAGTTCTCGGCCAGCAACATGCTGTCATCTGCATAAGGAAGTATGTACATATTTACCAATCAGGTTAAACACATTTATCTTCAATATGTGTGTACAAATGATACATTTCAATTGTTACCATAAATTCCTTATACATTTATCCATCAGTACATGAAATAATCACCACACGTGGTTGTCTTACTCCCTTTTGTTAAATATGGCATTTATCCTCACAATGCCTTATTTCCATCATACATTGTTCTTATGACATTCAAATAGCCAGATTCCAACTTCATATCCATTGGATAGGTTCCATAAACTCAAGCCGTTCACTTTTATATACTCTCTCTAAAACCATTTTAAATATTTATAGATTAATTGAAAAATTATCTGAAAAAAATAATCTTTTATACTATTGTTGTTGTTTAATATAGAAGAAGAGCTTCTGGGAAATTCTCAGCTATGAAATATATCCAACAAGCAATCTTTTTTTGCAGCTTGCCTCCTGAACTTGAACTGTGCACCATAAATCAATATTTTTTATTACATCCACATCACAATATATTGTTCCCCCATGTTTCTTTTCCCAATCCAATGTCCTGCTTTTTGCAGACCTCTTTCAATTCTATCATAAGGAACCATCTCCAACCAGAAGATGCCATGACTTCCAACTACAATGGGATTAAGGAAAAACATAGTCAACATCCATGTTAAGCAAAATAGATAGGTGCTGTCAAAACACGTTAAAACTGGGAGAGTTAAACAACTCTGGAACTTTTTAAAATCCTCACCTCTAACTTGTACTGCTCTGTGCTCATAAAGACCACACAGAAATACTGAAGTTATACATGCTCAGTTTAGCCATTGCATGAAGGTCTAGGAAGGTAAAACATGCACCATCCCCCATTCTCAATCTTCACATAATGAATCATTTTAAGCATGCATAAAACAAAGTTGATTACCTATACGAATTCTAATTGATGAGCCACCTAATCAAAGCGCCCATGAATAAAACCATAATTTGGAATATTAAAAACTTGTAATCATCTTCTAAAAGCTCCACATTCAAGAAATATTTTTTTAAAGAGATATGTTTTATATTGCCATAACGCAAAAAAATCTTCTTTCTAAAGAAGGGATACAGTTGTCCATCTTCTACTTCTGCTTCTAGTGCTTATCAAGGTGAATATTGTTCCAAAGAACCCTCTGTTCTCATAGTTTAAAAAATGGCAGGATAGCTATTTCATTAGAAGCAAACTCCCACTCCCTTCTAGCATCTGTTGGTGTTGCCTAGGTTGGTAAGGAGCAGAGGTGGTATTCAGCTGGTTCTGACCGGTTCTGGGGGATGGGTAGTGAAAATTTTGACTGATTCAAAGAATCAGCAAATACCACCTCTGGATGTCCCCACCCAGCCGCCCCTGCTCTTACCTCTCCTATATTCTGTTGTTTATTAGCTCAGCTGATTCGCATGGCAGAGTGGATTGCCATGCCTCAGCTGAGCTGAAAAACAGCACAGCTCACCAGCATTGATACAGAGGGTGGACTTTGAGCGCTGTGCATGTGTACACAAAGCAAAGCGAGCTCTCCGAACCAGTAGGATTTTTTTTAAAAAACCACCATTGGTAAGGAGACATCTGCAAAAAATATTAGAATGGGCCGAAATGGACAGACTTACGTTGGAAATAAGGAATTAGAATTTTATGCGGTATGGGATAAATGGTATAAGTGGTTAGAACAGAGAAATAAGGATTAATATATCGAAACAAATGTAAATATATGTAAGAGATCTGACACAGTACTGTTAAGATTGTTTATCATTATGCAAACTGAAAAATAAATAAATAAATAAAAAGAAAACCACCAAGGTCAGAGAGCACCAAGGACACAATAGTTCAACCCTGAACTACACATATTCTGTTCTATAAATACTGTTCTACCATGCCCTGAAATGAGGATGGAATGTAAATTAAGAGACTATAGTTTCTCCATTAGAATGAGAGAATTTAAAAAAGAAAATAAAGAAGCCGTCTGAGACACACGAACAACTATTACACTTTTTAAATTAAGAAAGAGAACAGTTAAGTCAGAGATATTTCCTCTTTATCCCTGAGAGAGAGAGATGCTGCTGAATGAGAGAACAGTTCTTCTGCAGTGAGGAAAATAGGTCACTGTGCCAGTGAAAAGGGCTGGTGTTTGAGACAGAGACAGGCTTTAAAAAAAAATCTACAACTGAAAGCAAGTTTTTTCTATTCGAGGATGGGCAAATTTATCCAGTTTGGTTTTGTTAAGTTACCCATCATTCCTCAACTTCAGTTTAGGAAAGAAAAAATAGACAAAGGCTTCTACATATGCACAGGCCAAAGTTGGAGCCCAGGCTTTGTACTGATCATCTACCACAGGAATAAGATGGAGTTTGTGGAATGGCAAAAGAACTCTTCATTGCTGGTATGAACAAACTTGGGAGGAGATTGCTGAAACATGGCACGTGATTCTACAATGAATCACTCTTCTATTAAGTCACTAAACGTAATCCTGACAGAGACAGTGAAGACTTGCGTTCCTTCTCATCGATCTGTTTCCACTCTTCCTCTCCTCACTCCATCTTAGTTTGATTCTTTGGACAGCCACTTTTTAAAGAGAGTTACTCTAGGTTACATTGTGCCATCTCTAATGGAATTCAAAGTTTAATTCATAAAAGTGGCCACTCTTGACCTCTGGCCACATTGCCACCCAACTCTGCCACCCCCTTCTTTTCCTGTTGCCATGGAAATGAATAGCTGGCTAAAAAAAAATGGGAGCAAATGAAGTCTAAAGCTTTTCACAAAACCCCAGAGAGAAAGATGAATGAAACGCATTCATCACAGAGTAAGAGACCCAGTTAAAAAAAAAGTTCTGCTAGAAGAGCAAGCCATAAGAGAAAGGAAAGGAGAAAGAAACAGAGAGAAGGATGAAAAGATTACTTCATGCAGGAAGTTATATGATCTGAGAAGAAAACACAGTAATGAGGAAATAAGATAAAATATAGTCCACAGTCAAAACTGAGGGCTTTTTTTCCCAATAACACAAACAGCAATCCTTTAATTTCCCTGATGTTTTAGTTTACTTTCTAATATCTCAGAATGTTTGCATAAGAGGGTTATTTTATAATAAACCTAAATGAGTGTTTGGAGCATTCAAAACATTTCAGAAAAGACGGAGCAGAAATAAAAATCTGGCCTCTTTCCAAAATTTCTTCTACTTTAAATCTCCTACTCCTTTCTGATCCACTTAGTTTATTTCTCAAGAAATATGGAATGAAGTATGAAGCAATAATACAATATAATACAATAATAAAACAAGGAACTTAGTAAAAGAGATAGAAGACAGAAGAACTAGATCACACTGGGGAAAATAGTTTATTCATTGATTGATCAAATTTATATGCCTGCCCATCTTGCAAAAGTAACTGGGCAGCTACAGCAATCCAATAAAACAATAAATACAAAACAACTCTTGCTTAAAATCATGAAATAATTATTAAAAAATAAAGAGCTATAAAAGCAAAACTAAATCAAAAAATAAAAATAATAAACAGAGAGCTAGCAATAATAATGGAGTTGCCTCCCAAATTTACCCATCCTCTGCTGGTATAGCCAGGTCTTGAGGGATCTTTGAAATGATGAGGTTGACCTCATCTCTGGGAAGAGAAGATTTCATAACGAGAGTCCCACAACAGAAAAGGCCTTCTGCCTAGGCCCAGCCAAATGTAGCTCTCTGGGCAGAACACATTCTACTAGACCTGGTGGGGTGGGCAGCTGAGATTGGGAAGAGATAGTCTCTCAAATATCCTGGTCCCATACCACATAGGACTGTAAGGGTCAACACCAACATTTTGAATTATAACTTGCCCAGCAGAGATGTAATGTGAGCTCTATCAGGATACACAAAATTGCTTGTGCCACTGCATTTTGCACAAACATAAAAGAGAAGAGACCACTAACCCCTGCAGCACTTCACATATGTGGGGCCAAAGGCAGGATCTTTCCTCCCCAATCACCATTAACTGGAATTGACCCTGGAGAACCAGCACAAAATTGTGGCACCTACCATAGTTCTCTCAGTCAATCCAGAAGGATGCCAGAAGCAATGGTATTGAAACCAAGAGATCAAATAAGGTATGGTAGGATGCAGCACCACCATCTTCCCCAAACCAGAGATCACTGAAAAGTACAACCAATGCTGTTTTTGTTTCTTACCTAGGTCTGAAATCAGATTGAAAAGGATCCAAATAATCAGCTTCTCCCTAGGTTCTCTGAAGCTGCTCCGCAACCACCTTCTTGATCACATACCTCCAAAAGAAAGATTGAATCCTGGATGGATATTGTCTAGTATCATGAAGAGTCCAGTGATGGAGGTAAACCAAAGCCTCCTTAAGAGATGAAAGAATAGCCCCCCTCATTCAAAGAATTAATTTTTGCTAGGACCCACTCACATGACATCTGCAGGCCACTTTCAGAAGCCCAGAGGGGCACACATCTAAAGAGCAGATGGCTGAACTCACAGTCCTAAGAACTGTCTCTACTTCCTCAGGTTCAACAGGTTCAAACTCTTCCCAGGTAATCAAGTAAGACTCCACCTCTGGATCTGCAACAAAGCCAGCATCCAACTATGAGAAAATCCTAGTGATTTTGTCCAACAGATCGAAGACCACTGGTAGACTGATGCTAATTCACACTTTTAACTCTTGCACTCCTCCAAGAGGTGGGCAATATGAGTTCACTAGCAGCACACTTCTTTGTACAGAAAAGCTGTTAAAGTATTAGTAGCATACACAACATATAAGAAAACATAAATCAAGATAAGCTGGCATTTCATCAATGAAGCTAGAATAAAATTAAATGACAATAGAGAGGTGAGATTTGGGAAGGCAACTCCATTCAATATGTAGATATCATCCAAGCATCACAAGATAGACGACTCTATTGAATATGGGTAAGATATTACATAAGATACTACATAAGATAGATTCACACAAGGACTTTTTTTTAATGCAAACAATACTACCAGAAATAACTTCACTGATAGATCAGCTACTATCTTCCATATGTCTCTGAAATTCAGAGTTCTTGAAGAAAATTGTGGATCTTTTAATCTTTAATGTAGATAAACAATGATGTTCTATATGTAAAAGAGGGTAAAATTATGTGTCTTGAGGCACACACACATTCCCAACTTCCACATATGATGATGAGGTCTGAGTTGCAACTATCCAGGATAAGAGGTTGGGTCAGACTAGATAGTCCAGTGAAGATTTCAACTCAATATACAGCAGCTGTGGAAAGAGAAAATTATGCTAGAGATCTGTGAGAAAAAAACCGAAAAAAACCCCCAACAGTATATGTCAATCTATCCTACATACATATCTAGAATTATATGTATGGTTTTATATATGAAATAAAATATAGCTGGGAAAAATGCCAAAGGATATGTGTGTCATACACCTCCCTTATAAAGTGTGGGAAGCTACCCACCCCTCTCCTAGAAGAATGAAATACTTTGGGAAATATTAAAAAAGACAGAATATTATATTTCCCTGAATGATAAAAGAAGAAACACGTTTTAAAGACAGAAAGCAACTCCCTGCTCCCAACAGATATTTGGTGCCCATTAGGAAAGACTGGGCCAGCCTATCTACAAGACAAAAGACTTCCAGCTTCAGGGTGATGGGATTAAGACATGACCCTCCAGGACATAATAGGATTAGCCCAACTAACAGCAGAGCTCACCACATGGCACAATCTCCTGAGGACTTTGCACCACCCAGCAAACTTCAACCAAACCTGGAAGCTCAGACAAACATGACCCCATAGGAATCTGACAATAGCCAATAGAATACATGTTCTTGCTCAAGAACAGGAAGCTCAAGTGCAAAGCCCAAGAGAAGGTATAAAAACCCCTCTCTCTCAACTCCAAGTGTTCAGTTGCACCAGAGAACCATGTGCTTGATGGTTCTGCTTCATCATTAAACCATCTTTCCAATCAGCCTCCATATTTCCAGTGTCTTCCTCCTGGCTTGGAACTGAACCAGATAGATATTTCTCCAACAAAAGAAATGTTTAGGATTCTTTAGAGTAGGGGAAAAAGTGACTTTAATGAGATTAAAGAAGTACATAAAATCATACATGTCATGAACAAAGTAGACAGAATGTTCTTTTCTGTCCCTTAAAACAGTTAACACACTGATTGACAGCTCTCCCCAATTTCTCCTGCTTCTTTTATATGCCTAATTGTCAGATGAGGGAAAATGCCATAAACACCACAGAATGATTATTCACCTTGGACATTGATAATGCTATAGCAATAAAAAAAGTCAGATCAAATCAGGGCACCATTGGGAGATCCGAAAGACCAAGTTAAGGGCAGACCATTACGTAGAAAATCTATCTATGTGGTAAGAGTCAACAACTTGATGGCATTCAATCAAAAATCTCTTGTATGTTATTGCATATGCCAGACATCATTATCAGTATACCAGTAATATGATACTCTCAACTTCTGGAATATATACAGTTTTGTCCATTTATATCCAACTGTCACTTCCTAAAGATCTGTTTAAATTCACATAATGGATTTAGATCACTACCATTTATATTCTAGTGCCTGTTTTGGATATTTATTGATCTAGAATTACCAGCTGTCTGATGGAGGGTATTTTCGGTTTAGATAATATTAGTTTCTTTTTCCTATTATCCTTCTTTCTCTTTAATCTGACCTGTACATTTTGGATATGTAATTCACAATATACTCACCCAAGTTAAGATGTGCAGGTGAAGTTTCCACTATCATAAAAATATGTAACTTATACCAACCAAGATCATGAACAATATTTAAAAAGAGGTACATTTCTACTTCAAGGCTGTAAACCAGGGCTGTCAAAACTCGCGACCCGCAGGCCGGGTGCATCACCCGCTGGCCACGCCCATGCCCAGTTTAGCAAAGGGGGGGAAAGTTCTGATATGTCACGTGACACCACCGTGATAATGTGAGTTTGACACCTGTGCTGTAAACAAATGGATCATTAAAAGTAATACTTCCACACAAGTGGTTTGCAGTGGCTCATTCAAATGACATTTTGCAAAGAGAAAAATCTTGAAACAGGACCGATTCTTCCATTTGACACTGGTGCATATAGCCACTGCAGCAGTTGTTTGTATGATATATATATATATCATATATATTGTCAGTCATCAAGATTTTCTAGGATTTTCTGTCTTAAAAATTCACTTTGATTTGAGTGGTTTGGGAATATTCTTTGCAGCACTGCTGAAGACTCTTGAGAAGCATATCCTAGCTTTATGTTTAAAGAAAGAACTCCTTGATTAAACTTTCCATTGAAATTTTCAAACAGCTGCCCAAGTCAGTCATGAAAGCTGCACACATACCTTGTAACCAGAAAACCTCTTGAAATCAAGTCTTTGGTATAAATAAGTATCAAAACTTATGCAGGCAGAAAAAGTGCCCTTATGAAATGAAATTGGATATCCAACTCAAGTGATGTTAATGAAAAGGAGCAACTTTGGCAAGAAGAATGTAAATTGGAGATTTATAAGAGGCCTAGGAACAAATGTGAAGACCAAAGAGGTAAATGAAGGCTGACAAGCCATAAGGAATTCTTTAACAGCATCCCCCCAAAAAAAGTAACTCTCAGGACAGAATTGGTGGACCTGCTATACTACCAGGGTAAAAATCAGAGCATGAAGAGACTGTCCAGAAACAAAACATCTTTTTGCTACAACTGTTTTTGCAAAGGAGAAAAAGCTTAACCTAAAGTTGAGACGTGAGAAAGTATAGAACCATTTGATAGTGTCCCGTAAACACTCCTTGTACACTGCTTAAGTGTAAAAACACACACACACCCATACTGCACATATACAGGGATCTTGATTTATGATTGTTCATTTAACAATTGTTTAAAGTTACAACAACCATGGAGTTGTTGTTAGGAGTTGTTAGGAGCAGTCTTGGAGGCTCTTTGTTTGGGCCATTTACTATTAGCTGGTTTGGCAATTCCTTGATGGGATATTGTTTACTTCATCAAGAACAATGATGAAGTGAACCCACAAAGACAGGACAAGCCGCTAGAAAATAAACAGAGGAAAACCTCACTGCTTACTAGCACTAATGATGTTAATGTTACCTAGCTTGGGTAAAGAAACGTCTGCAAGAAAAGAACCAAGCTCAGAGAGAAGCAAGGACTTCTCATTTCAACCCTGAGCCACAAATATTTTCCTTTATTGATCTGATGTCCTCAAACTCCATCACATCAACTCATCAGGCTGCTCCAGGTGAGGGGTGAGCACTGTTCAGGCACTCTCCTTATCCTCCCACTGCTGCCAGCCAACTGAAGGAGTGCATAGCGACTGCCACATCTGACTTGACTTCTTCTCCTGCCTCTGTGGCATGCTTATTTATATTTGATTTCTAATTTCTGATTGATCTCATGCATGCCAGACAGGGAGAGCCAAAGGTGACTCCATCGCTGGCTATTGGGGAGGAGATCTTGACCCCCACGGATAGGGCACACAATTTAGGCATCCTCCTGGATGTACGGCTGTCTTTGGAAGATCATATCACAGCCGTCACCAGGGGGGCATTGTATCAGGTTCGCCGGATACGCCAGTTGCGCCCCTATCTAGATCGGGACGCCTTACGGACGGTCACTCATGCCCTAGTTACCTCCCGCCTGGACTACTGTAATGCTCTCTACA
>JAOYMU010000283.1:13945976-13958030 GCA_025802295.1 Psammodynastes pulverulentus
GGGATTTGCCAGTTCTCTGAACTACTCAAAATTTCCACTACCGGTTCTCCAGAACTGGTCAGAACCTGCTGAATACCACTTTGGCACAAGATGGGAATGTCTTTGATATCTCAGAGCACCAGACACAGATCCAACACAAGATACAGAGCACTTGTGAATGCCATTGCTCCGGATGCTGCATCAAAGAGAAGCAAATTTGTTCTGGTGATAATTGCATCAATAGCTAAATTTGTCCAATAAATATCTAGTAAAATGGCTTTATAGAAAAGGAATCATCTTTGTATTACTTCCTTTGCAGTCAATATCCCTTGTACTTTCAAGTTCCTGAAAGCAGGATACTTGTTCTGTACTATACTGTTTCCAGTACACGCTCATTTTATAAATGTTATCCTGAATATGTGCTGTTTTGTCATCTTGCCAGAGTAAGGTATAAGGCTACCAGTTGTAATTCCATGAAAGGAGATATGTTGACATCACAAACCCTGGGAGAAATTGGAGATGTTTATTAATAGAACCGCTGTCACGGATACAAAGACTGCCTTCTATTTACTCACAGAAGATAGTTTGTTTTACAGTGTCTGGCAGAGAAAATAGAACATTTACTTGTAGGAAAAAATAATGTACACCTATGTATGGAAAAATCCCGCTTGAAGATATTCTACTGTTTTGACCATTTCTATCATCATATAGTGGACAGAAATACATGATAGATTGTTTCCAACTGCAGCATCTGTTCCAGAACAGTGTGGGAGGTCTTTCCCTTAATACAGTGTTTTTATTTTGTTTGGCTATAATTGCATTTCATTAAAATCACAAATTATTTTAAATTAAATGCCTCTTGATCTAAGTCTAGGAATATAGTGCTGTTATTATTAACTCACCCTAAACTGAAAAACATTTCAAGTATTACGTTTTGCAGTTTATGACATTGTCACAACAGCAGTAAAATAAATTATGGACATTCTCATTTATTCTAACTCCTTCATCATGTCTAATAACCATTCCACTTAGCACTTATTTTAACTTCTATAAAATCTGAAAGACAATGCATATCAATGAACGTGCACTTCAGTAAGAGATACCAAGTAATGAGCAACAGTCCTCAAAAACAAAATAAAAAGATAATATATAATTATCCTAAGATTGCAGTTGAGATGCTTTTTTTAACTAGTCTGTGCGTTGTTGATAAGAAAATGAGCATGCAGATTTTAATCCTTTGGAAGGTTGTTATTGTTGTTTTGAGAAATAAAAAGAGAGATTATATATGAGCATGATCTCCACAAACAGCAAGACTGAGTTTGGGGAAATCAACATTTGGGAAATGTTGCACTTTCTTTGGTCTAATTTAGTATCTGAATATCATGAGAAGTGATCACGGTCCTTGGTATTATATAATATGTGGGGAATATCGATGATTGTACTTTTTTCAGCAGAATTGGAAACATTTATAGGCAAACTAGAATGCTGTGATATGATCAGCCTTTTTAAATCTTACTGAAACCAGCCTAAAATGTCTTGGTTTAGGTCTTGTTCAAGTGACACATTCCCACGTGCAGTATACTTCAGGGTACAACAGCAATGAATAGCTAGACAAAGAACAGGGTCTAACAGCTAATATATGGTTGTCTGAAGCTAACAGCTACACATATGTGTGAATGCTTCCACATTAGCTGGATTCCTAATAATCTTTGAAATTTAAATTAATGTTCAGTGAGAAATGTTTGATAAAGCTGAAGAGCTGTGTTGTGCAATAAGATGAGTCAATGATGACTTCCTGAATCTACTGAATGCTGAGCACAAACACATATAAAAGCACAATTGAATTAGAATTGTTTAGCTACTGGAAGTGGATCATTAGGAAATAAATACTATGTAGCATACAGAAGGGTTTAAAACGAATAGAGAAATAGAATTTCCCTTTCTTTTCCCACTGTTGCATTTCTCCAAAACTCCAAAGATGCAGATAATCATTTGCACCTATATCTTTCCTGTCCAGTCACTGAAAGAAAGGTGAATGAATGGAACAATATATACTTATAGAAAGCTTCTTTTCTAGAGCTCTGAAAAGCATTCTGGAGATATTTCATGAAGTGTGAAAGCAGCCATGTCTTCCTGGAAGATATGGCTGTTTTGAAAGCTTTCTCTGGCTGTGTACGGAAGTGTGCTTGCACACAAAGTCAGGCACAGCGAATATATGTGACACTCCAGAGGACAACTAGTTATGCTGCCAAAAGATGCGCCTACTGTAATATTTTAAGAAGATGTATTTGCTGATATTAATATGCCATATGAAATATTCCCAAATGCTTAGCATAGGTTTAATACTTTTCTTGAATGAATTGAATTAATGATGTGATGATTTCCAAGTAATAATGGGATGGGGTTTTTTTCCTTTATATTTTCATATCTTTTTTCCTCTATGTCCAAATAGGACAACACTGTGTAAAAACAAATACCATATCTATGAAATAGTGATAGGAGAAAAATATATTAAACCATTTTAGGCAATGACAAAATGATTTTGGAAGCACTCTGGAGTGAAAGCCAGAAAACCAAGACTTCACACACCAAACTCATTGATCATGTCCTAATCCAAAATTTAGATTATTTTATGGCATAGATTTTTATTTGTATTAATTTCATTGATGAGGTTTTGATACTGTTATTAATACGCTGAGAACTAGATAGTCATATGGATAAAGGTACACTCATATTTAGTAGGTTTTCATGTGGATACAGCCATACTTTGTGTTCACATATGTTGTTAAAAAAAAAAGCACCCTAAACAAAATTTCTGGTCTTTGCAATAAACAGTAGACTTTCATGAATTTTAAATCCTTTTACAGCTTGGTGAGATTATGACTGCTGCTCACTCTGATTTGCTCTGCCCACATGTTTATACACATCTCTGAACAAAATAATCGTGGGAGCTGTAAATAAGGGAAAAAAACAAAATAAAGAAAGAACTCTTCAAAATGACCTGTTTAAAATTTCATAAAGCACTCTTAGCAGGGTGAAAAAAAAAACCTATTTGTTTGACTCCTCCTTAGAAGCTGAACTTCGCTTAACACTTGGTGTTAATATATGTTGCCAGACTTAATAATATTTATACTGAAGCAATACAAGTGCCCTTCATTTGCAAATTAAGGAGAGGATGGGATGAGATTTTGCCACAGCATTTGTACAGAGATGACCTGTATAAGAACATAAGAGCACTGCTGAATCGGGCCAGCTCTCTGTATAATCCAGCATTCTCTGTTATATTGTGGCCAATCAGGTATTGAACATACCTCGTAAATGTTTTCTACCTGCTGCTCCCTGGTATTTAAGGTATATTGCTTATGATTCTACGTATATTAAATAATAAGAAGTCTCGGTGGATATTTGAAACCCAGATCCTCCATTCATTCATGCAGGCCACTTTAAAGATATCTAAATTGCTAGCTACATAGAACATAGAATAACAGAGTTGGAAGGGACCTTGGAGATCATCTAGTCCAACCCCCTGCTCAAGCAGGAGAGTTTATTCCAAATATTAGCATCTACCTAGGATCGAACTCACAGCCTCCTGATTGTGAGGCACGAGCTCGAGAGAGACACAGAGAGAGGGGGGGGGGAATTATCTATTGCTTAAACACAGAGATCATGTAACTATCATTAAGTCAAGTGAGAAACAGGCACAGAGAATTTTCTTTTTTTACAATTTGATCCAGGGCTCATAGGTGCGATAATTTTGTGTGTGTGTAAATAACTACACCCTCAGAGGCATCTGCAGAAAGCTGAAACAGACATTGCAACTGACTCACGGAATTGTATTGTTGGAAGTAGCCATTTAGACCATCAAATCTAACTTTCGCTCAGTGGAGGTTTCCAGTTTAGGATTTCTGCCAGAAAGCTGTCTAGTTTTTGCTAGCACTCATCTGAGAACTATATTATTAAACTATTCTCATTATCAAATTTGTTTTTCTAATATTCAGTGCATTCTGCCTTCCCAAGAACGTATTATTCTTAAACTCTGGAACAGTAAAGGATAGGTGTTAATATTCTGATATTCTTTGAGTACTTGTGCAGTCTTCTGTTCTCAAGACTAAAGCTGTCTAGCTTCTTTAATTGCTTTTCATAAGATGTTATTTCTAGTTCCCTGATCATCATCACTGGCCTTCTTTGAACCTATTCCAGTTTCTCAATGAATTCAATAAGCAGATTATAAACCTTGTAGTCTGGGAATTCACACAAAGTCAATTCACTCAAAATGTACAAAGAAGAATCTGCCTGCAATTCTTCGTTGCTTCTTCTTAGCAGATAATATCAAATAGATTAAAATTGTGCCAAAATCTATCCTTCAATTTAACAAAATTTTGCTTTAGAAGAGATATCTCTCTTTTCCTAACCTCAGTGTCAGAGAGAATTATTCAATCTTTTTGGGAGTTTCTTTTCTGGGTTTTTTTCCCTAGTGTCTTATTGCCAAAACTACTTTTGTGTACTTTTGTTTCATTTTCCCTATTATTCTGCAGGCTTCCCAACTGCCTTGCTAAAAAAAAAAAAAAACCATTACGAACTTCCCTCATGATGTCCTTTTTTATGATCAAATGAAGGTTGAAATGTTAGAGGAATAGGGCATTAACTTATACACTATTAACCACTTCATCAAATAATAATAGTATATGAACTCCATAGCCCACCATACGAATTTCACTAAAGTATTTTTCTTCTTTGAACAATCATCAAAACATGTTCTTCATCAAATGACAATGGTAGGAAATGCAGGAGAAAAATTCCATTATTGTATTATAACAGATTAATTAGAAGAGTAAATCCAGAGATGAGAATTCAGTGCTGAAAATCTACACAGCCTCATCTATAAATTCTACGCCTCCCTATGAGAATGTTCTTTCAACAAGCTGAACATAACAGTGTGCTGAAACTAGAGAGACAAATCATACATTTCACTGATAGACTTTCCACCCCGATACAGTGTAAGATCTGAATAATTTCAAGGATCAAGCTGTGACCTCTAGGTTAGATCATCTTTTTTTGATAAAGTCAAAAGGAAGACTGGAGGCTATCGTGATCCACAATATATGTTGTCTATAGGTTTGAGGGAAGCTAACCTACCTCAGAGAATTATGCCGGTCTCTGACCACAATAAAAATTTGATTTGATTTGATTAACTAAGAGAACTCTTCTAAAGTCAAACAGAAGGCCACGAAAATGGTATGAATATGTCTGAACCTCTCTATTAATATCAGAATGCTAGAACCACAAAAACGCAATTCTTTCAGTCAGACTTGGAGTGATCAGATCACATTAACTAGGACGATTGGTTACTAATGGTGCAAAGAGGATTTTACATGCACACCTATAATTGGAACATGCAATTTGAGAAGTGTGAACCAACCAAAGGAAACCTGAAATTGTTGAAGAAGAAATGAAGCATATTAAACTGGATGTTTGGGAGAATTTAAATAAATGGGACCTTTTGAAACAATTATTCAGGGCATGACACCATGTAAGGGAATGGAGTGATAAGGAGTCTGAAAAATGGTATGTCTAAGTAACTGATCAGTTATAACCCAATAAACAAAGACTCATATTTATCAGACATAATGAATATCTATCAATGCTATACTAGTGTCCGTACATATGCAACAATAGGAGACTTTCAGGAATTTTATGGCAAATTGCTAATTTTCTGCAACATTAAAACAAAAGGAGAGAATACTACCAGTGGATGACTGAAATGCAAAAGTTAGAGAAATGGAAGAACTTGGAATTACCAGAAAATTTGCTATGAGCAAACTCTACAATGAGAAGATACTCTTTATTGCTAATAGTTGTTTAAAGCAGCATAAATGCATGGACATCACTAGATGGACGACACTAGAATAACAGGAAACAGAGGATGGAGAAATAAATTCCAGTCAGCCAGGATGGTTCCAGGTGTAGATTGTAGAACAGATCATGCATTATTGGCATCAAATAATTTGATTAAACTTGTAAAATTAAAAAGAAAAACTATGGCATAAAGATTTGATTTGGAAGATGTACAATCAGGATGTAAGATCATTAAAAAAAACAATTCAATATATAAAAAATTATAGACACAGATAAAAACTGAAGTTGGGGTGGGTGGGAATCCCTATAGTTCAAGAAGAAAATGATCCAAGAAGATTTCAGAATAAACTATCATGACAGTTAAAGAAAGATGTGTAAAGAAAAAGCCCTGAGCAAGGAAGATGTATGTCAACTGAATGCAAACCTACAAGAAGGAGGGGGGAAAATAGGCAAGGAACTATATCTCAGCCAAGAATATGAATAAGTAGAGAACCATAGTGCAAAACGGGAAATAAATATCCCAGGAAAATTTACAGCTATGATAGGAATATGGAGGAGTAATCATGGAAAACATCAACTATAAATCAAAGTTTTAAAAGAGAATGCACATCAAAAAGAAAGAAGAAAAAGGGGGGATGGTTTGAATAACAGCAGAGGTCTCGGCAATGGGATCAGAGTCAAGGGAGTGTCTAAAGCAAGGGTCTTCAAACTTGGCAAATTTAATACTTGTGGACTTCAACTCCCAGACTTCTTGAGCTAACATGACTGGAGGAGGAATTCTGGGAGTTGAAGTCCACGAGTCTTAAAGCTGTCAAGTTTGAAGACTCCTGGTCTAAAGCCTTGCCCATTTTATGTATCATGAAGATGATGAAAGAAAAAAGAAGAGAGCTTTATAATCCTGTTGCAATTGCCATCTTGACTATTCTGATACACACACACACACCCTGACAATTGTTTTCAAAACTCTTGGCCTCTCAGGCCTATTCCCACAGACACAGCTCACTTTGCAAACCCATAAAATGTGTCCTTCCATTGCCTTATTTCAAATAGACTGTGCCAACCATCTTATCGATTTTGAAATGATAGCAATAAGAGGAGCTTAAATGAAATAATAAAGCCAACAAAAATGATTTGGCTATTTTTCAATTTTAGACCAAATCAGTTCCAAGTGCTCTCTGATTCCCCATCCTGACTGGGGAACTCTGGGAGTTGAAAGTCCATCCATTTCAAAGTTGACACGGTTGGGGAACATTGATCTCTGGCAGGCGTCTGATTCAAAAAATCTCAGCAACCGTGTGGGTGTGGCCATGGTGGGTGTGGCCTACAGGAACTTCCGGTTTGACCATTCTTTGCCTTCCCCAGTGCCTGGAGGCTTCCCTCGGGCCTCTGGGAGGGCAAAAATGACCTCCCCTGGGCTCTGGAGGCCCTCTGGAAGCTGGAAACAGGCCTGTTTCCATACTTCCAATACTTCTGGTTCAGTCATTTTTCTCCTTCCCCAGGGTCTGGAGGCTTCCCTCAGGCCTCTGGGAGAGTGAAAACGGCCTCCCCCAGGCTCTGGAGGCCCTCTGGAAGGTGGAAAACGGGGCCATTTTTAGACTTCCAGAAGGCCCATTTTTCGTCCTCCCAGAGCTTCAGGCAGACCCTGCACTTACCTGCCCCCACATGGAGACTCCTGGGAGGAGTGTGGTGGGGTGAGCGGGGACAGCCAGTTGGTTCAACTACTGGTTCAGCAAACTAGTTGTAACTTTCACATCCGTCTTGCCCAAACTGGACTGAACTGATAGAATCCTACCCCTGATCTGTGGGGTCCTTGGGGCTCTCTGAGTTTAGTTGTTTTTTCAAGATTTTTAATTACCCAACTAGGTAACATCATCAGTGCTAGAACACCAACCAAACTCAGAGATTACCAAGGACCCCACAATTCAACCTTGACAACAAATATTCTATTCTATTGGTAAACATTCATGTAGAACAGGGGTGTCAAACTCGCAGTGTCACATTGTCATCATGTGACATATCCTGACTTCCCCCCCCCTTTTCTAAACTGGGGGTGGGCATGGCCAGCATGTGACGCATCCGGCCTGCGGGCCGTGAATTTGACACCCCAGATGTATAAGAAGCTACTTCTCTCTTGCTTGATAGAATAAAGGAAAGAGAAGGCTCTTCCTGCCTACTGCTATTATTATGACTATTGTCCCCTGACTGTACTGAGATATGTAATGTTGCCTGTTTAAATTTTTAAAGGTTGTGTATTAGATTCTGTGCTTACTCTTGGTCTCAGCTACCTTGGTTAAGTTGATTGGTGAGTTTTGGTGTCATTTAAGTTATTATTGCAGTCTATATGTACTCTTGGTTACTAGCCGCACTCCATGAAGATCTCTGACTATTATTTCCTTATTTATTATGTATGTAATATTTTAATTATATTTATGGTATGTCATTTTTGACCCGGGCCAGGTCCCCGCTTAAGGCAAAATGACAAACTTTGACCAGGTAAGATTATTTCTATGGCTAAAGATCAGAACAGTTAAAGCAATGGTATTTCTAGCAGTAATGGACAATTGTGAAAGTTGGACATAGGAAGAATGGGAACAAGAAAAATGCTTTCATGGACTAAATAAATTCTGAATGTTATTTTTAAGATAAAAACTCACATCATGTAGGCATGTGATATGACTATACATGCCAGGATTAAAGGAAGTAGAAAAAGGAAATGACCATAGATAAGGGAGATTGATAAAATCATAGAAATTACATCGCTGTCTTTGGATCTACAATTTATTGCTAAAGACAAGGCAAAATAGCATGCATTTGCCTATGAATCAAGACTGAATTGAGGCCATCTATTACTTAGTAGCCAGAAAGATAAGATTTTATGGTACTTTTAGGAGAAAGTCTCATTTTTCAAAGTTTGCTGAGATCAGACTAATGTTTCACATCAGCCTATTCCATAAACATTTGATAACATAGGAAAACAAAAGCTTTTTCCCTCCCCCGCACCAAAAAATATGTAATGTACTGTATGTTACTCAATACCTGAGATTTTCAAGTTATTATATCTGTGTCAGGGTTGGGGTAGAAGGTAGAAAGAAATTTCAGGAGAAACAACAGCCAATCTCTTTTTTGAATCAGCAGCGTTATGAATGGGAAGCCCAACTGATTTCAAGCATACTAAATTTAATAATAACACCTATAATTGTTTTGGATGTTCTCTTCTTGAATATTTAGCTGCAAGAGTTGAATTGGATGGACTCAATTATAGAATGAGGAATTCACCACTGAGAATTTTCAAAGGTTAAGAAGATAGGAGATAGAGAGAGATCATCCTGAAAAAATGTATTTTTGTGTATCATTAAGAATCAACACCAACTTGAGGGCACATCATCCATCCATCCAGATTTGTAACTGAACAAGAACTCAACTATCCAGAATATCTCTAGCACAAATTTTCTAAAACTCTTTGGGCAGAGGACAAAATCTACTAATTTTGGAAGGACCACAGTTCCAAAATGAAACTAATATGTCTTCACTCCCAACTTTCCAAATGCTTCAACTTAATTGCACCATACGCTTTCAAGTTTTTTCAATAGGAATTAGGTTGCATTATGAATTGCCCTTGTTCCCTAGATCTCACAATACAGTGGAACCTCCAGTCACAACCGTAATCCATTCCAGGACTTTGGTCGCAACCCGATTTGGTCATGACCAGAAGCAAGACTGACTGCACATGCGTGGACAAAAAAAATGGTGTGGAAGGGGAAATCACCACAGCAGGGAAAATTACCATGGCTGTGCTTGATTGCCACCCGAGGATGTGTTCATGACCAGAATCGAACATTTGGTGGATTTTTTGGTCGTCCCCCGATTTGGTCATGGTCAGAAGCGTTTGTGACCCAAGGTTCCACTGTATTGGGAGAAAAAGATGGTTTCCTCCAATGACCAATCATGAGATGGCTTCTCCATTCAACAAATGGCATTCCTGTTTAGTACAAGAGTATAGTAAACTAGTAACAAAACTTTAAAACAAAAGTAGAACTAATTGCAAAACTTCTACTGCCGTATCTTATAATAACTCATTCTCCATACCCAGCAAAATTTTAGCAGATTCATAGATGTAGGTATCTTTTCTCATCAACAAACAAACTAGTTAGACTTGCATAATTGGAGGGATATAAAAAGAAGTTATGCTTTGTTCCTGAATAGAAAGAATTGACTCAACTGGAGTCTGAAGAATGAATAAGCACTAACAAAAATTGGCAGAGAATTTTTTACAGTGCTGGGCTGGCACCTCCATGGAAAGAATTCCACAAGGACCTAATTATTACTCCAGAAATAGCACTACAAATACTTTAAAATCCCTGCAAAATCAACTAACAGGGAAAAGAGGGGGGGGAAGCCCAAAGAAACAACAAATGTGCTTATTTAAGAGGGCTTTAAAAATTCTGGGTGTAGACCAAGATGCGGGTTTTCTTGTATCAGACTTCTGATTAAGAGTTCGTTGACATTTCTAAATCTGATCTTTTGTTTGCGCAGCCTGTAAAACATCTAACTGAGAAGAAAAAGAGATTTGATAAGGTAGATTTGTGCCAATGTATGCAGGGATTTTGAAAAGCACCCAGCAGCCATTTTAACTGAGAGACAGATATTACTACCTGAGACGTTTAGATTTTTAACGGCTAAAAACACTGCAACTGCACACTAGCCTGTAGTAAATAAGAAAATGTTTTCTTGTACCTTAGATTCTATATATAGTTCCACCATCTTCAACCTTATAACCCCATCCTTTAATTATAGAAACAATTTCAGATCTCTTCATCAAGTAAAATGGCTATTTAAAAATCAATATGCACACTAAAAAAAAAACACTAAGTCAGGGATGTCAAATTCGATTTCATTGAGGGCTGCATCAGGATGAGGATGTGTTTGACCTTGGGGGGAGGTGTGTGGCCAGGATGGGCATGGCCAGCTTGATGTAACTCGTGTCAGGGGCGCCAGTGGTGGCCTCAGCACTCTGCCAGCAAAAATGGGCTCCTGAGCTCCGTTTTCTACTGCAACAGCCTCCTGCAACCCTCTGCCAGCAAAAATGGAGCTTGGGAGGGCTGCCCGAGGCCCTCCCAAACTCAGTTTTTTCTGGCAAAGGCACCATGGGCCGGTCCTTCGCTGTTTCCAGGGTGACCCTGCAGGCCAGATCTAAATACCCTGTGGGCCAGATCCGGCCCCTGAGTCTTGAGTTTGACACCCCTGCACTAAGTAACGAGAACCAAAACATGTGTCCACTACAAAGTTTAAGGGCAGTTTCACCTACTTTTTTTTTAAAAAGTAACCCTAATCCTAACCCTTTGTATCACTAGGTATTTTAAAGTATAAAGAGACACAAAATCAGTATTAGGAACATAATGCCAGCCTGGCTAGTTCAAGCCAAATAGAGTGATGTGACCATGAAGCTTGAAAAGCTGGTCAGTAGGCTAATCACCTTCTTTCATCTCAGAAGCTGGCATTAAGTTACATTGCTTGTGATTCTCATAGTGATAAACCAGTTGTAACAGATAGCTATTGGATTTATCTAATCCCATTTGAAATATGCTTATGTTTGTAAATCACATCAGTGCAATGGGCAGGAAAGAACTCAGATCAGGTTTTGCACTTTTCGGCACCCTCCAAAATCATGCTGCCATCTCTATTTTTTTAAAGAACATAGTAAAATAGGTCTATTAGCCTCTGCTGAGCTTAGCATGGGTCCTCCATCAGCTTAAAACATTGGCCTTGTCATCCCAAGGTGATACATAGCCCTGCTTTTGTAGCCAACAAACATGGGAAACCCAACTCCAGAGTATTTTCTTAAGAGAAAAGAAGATAGTTGGCATCAACCACTATTGCTCAATTATAGGTGTTGTGCCCAGTGAATTTCAGCCCTTGGTGGTCGGAGTTGTAACCCACCCCCTTTTCAACCTCACCTTTACAGCCCAAATATAAGAACTCCAGAAAATCTGATCAGCAATAGACAATTTTGGCTGACATAGCAGAAATTGCTAAGGATAAAGTACAAAAGAAGGATAGCAATAACAATGGCACTTAGACTTATATACCATTTCATAATGGTTTACAGCCAGTGGTGGGATTCAACAGGTTCGCACCTATTCGTGAGAACCGGTTGTTAATTTTCTAAGCAGTTCAGAGAACCAGTTGTTGGAAGAAATCTCCTTTTGTTTTTTTCTACTT
>JAOYMU010000283.1:14095494-14108599 GCA_025802295.1 Psammodynastes pulverulentus
CAATAGATATAAACTCAAGGTAAACCGCACCAAACTTGATTGCAGGAAATACGACTTCAGCAACAGAGTGGTCAATGTCTGGAATATACTATCTGACTCTGTGGTTTCTTCCCCAAACCCCAAAAACTTTAACCTTAGATTGTCTACTGTTGACCTCCTCACCCCATTCCTAAGAGGTCTGTAAGGGGCGTGCATAAGTGCACCAACATGCCTACCATTCCTGTCCTAATGTTATCTCTTATTCGTATTCATTTCATATATTCATAATCATGTTTATACTTATATCTGTTATCTAATACATGCTTGACCAAATAAATAAATAAAATAAAATAAATAAATAAATATCTATACATACTATGTACACATCAAACTGTGATACATTGCACAGAACTGACATTTTGGCTTCCACTTGGAAAAAAAGTCACAAAAGATTTTTGTGCCTCCCAGCCAGATGGCATCTGATAGCAAATTGCTTGCAGATCACCTGTATAGTAACCTTTTAAAACTTATTTTCCATATCCCTCATTGTTTAAACTGCTGAGTTATTAAATGCTTTCCTTCTATCACTGGTACTTGTTAAGAGGTTAACTCAGCCAAGTGGCAAATTTATTAAAACTGCAAAAATACTTTAGCAGTAATAACCAAAGTCATTCCTTTTTAGCCCAATAAAAAAATATGCAATTGAAGCTTTCTGAAAAATAGGAAAACTGCAACTACCATGCAACTTTGACTGAAAAAAATATTTTTTTAACGTAACATTAACAAAACAGTTGGCTCATTGTAACTCAATTGTTTAAATCAGAAAATACCAAAGTAAACCTGTGATGATCTCCTTCCTGTGGATTCCTATTCATATTCAATAAATCTACTCATCAAACCTGTAAGTTTAAATAGATTTACTTAGCTGCATAAGTTAAAGAAGTGGACTTCTTTCCTATATGAATATTATAATATTTCATATAAATGTAAATAGAAATTTGCTTTTATTCATATTTATCTGCAAACTCAAATCTGTTGAGGTTTTTTTTTACACATTGGTCACTTGACGTCATGATTCTCAATAACCTGGCAGTTAAAAACAGAAATAAAATTTGGCTGGTCCACCTTCAATGGCTACTTGAAACTTAGCTCAAGCGAAAAGCAAGCAAGGTTCAAATCCTTCTCAACACTGAAATGAGAGCTGGAGAAGCATATTAAAAGGAAGGACATGAGGAAGTCATATCTGATCATAAGCCCTTTATTAATTATAAACATAATTATGAGTACATGAAATGAATACAAATAAGAGATAACATTAGGACAGGGATGGTAGGCACATTGGTGTGCTTATGCACGCCCCTTACAGACCTCTTAGGAATGGAGTGAGGTCAACAGTAGAGGTTAAAGTCTTAGGTTAAAGTTTTTGGGGTTTGGGGAAGAAACCACAGAGTCAGGTAGTGCATTCCAGACAGTGACCACTCTATTGCTGAAGTCGTATTTCCTGCAATCAAATTTGGATCTGTTTACCTTGAGTTTAAATCTATTGTGTATTGTTGTGGTTATCCTATCTTTCTTGCAGAAAGCTCCAAAAAGCACAAATAAATGTCTCTCCACAATTCATCCTCAAGAACAACAACTTCAGGAGCTAAGTTGGCTCAGAAACAAGAACTGGCCCCGATCAACTTTATCATCACATAAAGATTGAACATGCATTTTTTCCACACACAAACTTATCACTGTATCACACAGACTTATTATGAGCTGTTATTTTTCTCTTATCAAATTTAGCTCCATCATTTGGTTTTCAATTTATTATTAAATTTACACCTTGCCATTCTCCTGAAGTAAGAACCCAAGGTGACTGAATTTAACACTAAAACAACATACGTTATATAAGCATGACAGGAAAATCAATATCATTAAAATCATTGCACTGGAGATAAAATTATGAAGAGGTTGCAGGAAAAGTAGGCAAGAGGAAGAAGAAGAGAAGAATGTTAGATTGTATGAAGCATGCCACAGAGTTTAGGCTAAACCAAACCCTAGTTTAATTTTCATTGGCAATGAAAATGAATTTTTACCATTTATTTTACAGTTGTAGACATCCAACCCAAAACCTGTGATGTCCTCTCATAAGGGAACCTCAAAGAATTTATCCCTCAGTTTTCAAGTTGAACTCCAGGGAGATTTAACCCTAAACCTAGCCCTAAATTAGTATAATTTTCCTTGGAAATGGGATTTTCCCATGTATTTTATTGTAGTCCACAAAGAAGTCCAAACAAAAGGCAGCCATAGTCACTTTCCTTAGAGAACCTCTAAGGAATTCAAATGGCACATTAATTCTCAGATTTGTACTGTCCCCTCCAAATGTGCTTTACCAGTAAATTAAGAAAACAGCGTCCATAATCCCTTTTGCTATGTTGGACTGATGATGATTGCAGCTGAAGCCCAAAACAGTTATCCCAAAACAGATGGCCAGTACTATGGGCAGCAATGTAAAGTATTTTTATCATTTCAGTTCAAAATCTTTCAATATGAAGAGCATACTGGGAATTTAAGTGAATTCCCAGCAGTTTATTTCAGGTCAAAAATATCCAGAAACAAAAGAAGCAATTCTTTAAATTTAATCTGCTAAAAGTAAAATCATTCCAGTTAGTTCCCAATATCCGTCATGATGAGGCTCTCCCTGCCTAATGTGATCCTTGATCCTAGACCAGTGTTTGCAAACCTTTTCGGCACCGAGTGCCAAAATGGGAGCGTAAACATTGCACGTGGGGGAATGCTGGAAACCAGAAGAGCAGCTCCCTAGCACGTGCATGCATGCCAGCCACCTGGTCTTCCAGTTTCTGGCATGCATGTATGCACGAAGACCAGCTGGCCGGTGCACATGCACATGCCAGAAACCAGAAGATCAGCTTCCCAGTGCACACGTGCCCGAAACCGGAAGAGCAACTGGTGATGGCTGGTGTCTCCAGAGAGATGGCTTTGCGTGCCACTTCCAGCATGCATGACATAGGTTCGCCATCATGGTCCTAGACTGTTAGCAAAATGAGAAACCTTGACTCTATCAGTATTGTAAATTTTTAAATATCTATGCACTTTTGCCTATGGCTCTTCAAATGTTGCAGAACTACACCTTCCATCTTCCCTCAGTTTCCCCAGGTTGACTCGGAACTGTGGAGAGTTACAGGTACATCAGCTGAAGTGTCACAAGTTGTCCATCTCAATCAAAATGCAAAACGAACAATTACCATAAACACAAGTGAATGTACAGTCTCTATAGTACACAATAAATACCAAAACATGGTTCATAATAGTTGTGTGGCATTTATATCAGTGATATAGCATTAATATCCAGGGTTTTATAAAAGGAACACCTTACACTCCATTCTAGTGCCATTCTCGGCTCCTTCACAGGCCCATTCCTGATGCCCAGGTTGAGGTTTTGAACAGGAGTCAGATGTTGAAGGCCAGACCTGGAGATTGCTTTCCTGTAAGAGAGGGATAATAAATAGAAATTTTAAATGATTGAATTTGCCATCCTATTTCATCCCCCCACCCCTTAATCTGCATGTAAAAAGCATTTTTTTAAAAGGAGCCATTTGTTAATCATGTATCACTTCATCAGCAACATGGACTGATCCCCTTTCATGAAATTACTTGATGTACAATGTTCTTAATTAAAGTTGCTCTCTCTAAAAAATCCGTTGGAAGAAATATCCACTGTGCTAATCAGAAATTTGTTCTGAGCCAGCAATAACATAACATCCTGCTTTAGCCAGAAATTGAGGGTAGTTGTGAATACAACAAAGCATTAGTTTCATTCAATTTCAATTTAAACTAAATTCAATAAATTTCATTAGGGAATTTTAGCTCTTTCTGCTATATTAGTCTCAGCTGGTTTTCATTATCAGCTGATTTTTTTTCTAACTGTTCAACGTTGCTGTTTAAATTTGATTTATGACAATTTCATATTTTGTGTTTTATTGGACTTTCACTGAGCAGTTCCAGCATTAACTGGAATCTAAGCAATCTAAAATTCCTACAGAAACAGTATTGTTTTGCACAATTGTTCAGCGTGCAGTGCAATCCATAATGTCATCATATGCATCATGACATCAGTGCACAAACAATATGAATTTTGTAATTTGTGTTGGTCACATCACTATACTTTAAATCACCATGGCAGTAATTACATTTCTGCAGCAATAAAATTGTTTAAAGGGAAGATTCTAGGCTTGTTGCTGTTCTCCTACTTCAGAAGCTGTTCAGTCTAAGTGTTTGAAAGCCCAGCTCCATGTCCTTGTTCAACTTCATTTTTCTTGGGGCCTACGCCTACCTGAGAATTTGCCATCTTGGATCTTGGCTGAAGCAAGTCCTTTAGTTTACCTCACCCAACTAAATAGGTTCTCACCACCACTGAGGAGGCAAATGGATTCTATCTAGAATATTATGGTGTCTCTCACTCCAGGTAATATTGTCTCCTAGCCCAGATAAAGTTTTAATCAAATTCAAACAGGAGTTTTAGTTTTATAAAATGACAGGGCCAAAAACAATTTTTATTGTGGTGCAATTGCATGTTCTCCATGGACAATTCCTAGCTACTTTTATAATATCCTGAATATTTAACACAGGAGGCTTTTCATCTTGCCTTATATTGGTATATATAGACAAATATACTAGTCTCCCAAACAACAATCATACCTGTTTGTATTCAGGTATAGAGGTATAATCAATAATCTAATATTATTGTGCTGCTCATTGTCCCAATGATGGCATCTGATATTCATAAAACTGATTTAGCAGAATGTTTAGCTGCTGACTGATATTCTCTTTTCACTACTATTTCATGGAGGAGAGTTGTCCTTTATTTTAAATTTTATATATTTGTGTTTTATTGGTGTTTCTGTATTTTAAATTCTGCATTTGTGTTGTATTGGTCTGGGACAAAAAATAAAATAAATATACATACATACATACATATATATACATATATATTTCCACATACACATATCCTTATTTTTGCCTACTGATTCTAGTAGTTCATTTTGAACACACATACAAGCTTGCAAAATACATCATTTTTTGCGATTCAAAGGAGATAAATGTACGGTAGTTTCCTGTCAAGGTCTCACATATTATTAGGAAAAGCATTGTGTAAAGTCCCTTCCAACCTAGCTAGAATGGACTGTTAAACAATCTTTCGGCAGCTATTTTAGTCTCTCACTCTCTAATCTCCTCTGTAGAAACTCCACGTATGCTTTTTATAGTGCCAAGGCTGTACCTATTCCTGTACTCTTCCTGTTCTATTTATACATTGCATGGATGTACAGTTCTTCCACCTCTTTCTTTCCTTTTCTCCAGATCTGCCAGTTTATGTAGTTATGAGACTTGTAATCAGCTTCCCCAGCCTAATTATCAAGTACTGAAAACATGACATAAATACCCATTACTGAAATAAGTCTAACTCTGCTTGGCAGATATTTTGCTGCGTAATAGCAATGTGCTTTTCTTGCTGTAACATATTGTTGAGAAATCATTTTGACTGAACACTACTAAACAAATAGCTTCAGATGATCTATTTTAAAATGCCTCTGAGATTGCATTCATGCCAATACGTGGCTGTCATCACAAGAGAAACATCAAAAGTGTTCCTGGAGCTCACATGCTGTCAAGTCCAAATCCAAAGACAACACAGTGAATTCTTAATTTGCTTACACCAAATAGACAGAATCATGCCAGACTAAAGCTATAACCTTCCAACCTAACAGAGATTACCTGGAGATTCTAGGGTGTGACTACCCTGAATCTTTTCCTCCCTCTGCCACCCAGTTCAGGACTGAGCAGTCTCTTATCTTGGACTCCCTCTGGAATATACAACCTCTGCCCTGGAAAACTGTGGTGCTCCTCCCAAAATTCCCCCCCCTCTTTGGTATGTGGTATGTGCACATTCCATCACACATACATTCTTCATATAACAACATTTGCAAAGAAAGCAAATATGAAAAGGCGTCCCTTCGTTAGAACTCTTTTGTACAATGTTCAAAATGACAAAAGTAAGAGGTTACAAGTTCTTCCGTGATGCGGACCCAAAAATAATTTGCCACCAGGAATACAACCCCAGGAGTTCACTCCCAGGAGTGCTCCCACTCCCCATTATTTTCAGAATCCCTACTGCCCTGCTAATATCCAATGTCTGCTTTCCTGTAATTCAACTGTCATCAATATGGCATCCTCTATGTCAGTTTCCAAGTGATGAACCCCATTTAGAGAAAGAAAAATGCAAAATCCGTCTTCCAAACCAAGTTTCTTTTATTTAGATAATCATCAAATTGGCAAAGTCTGTTGTAATTCCAGATCTGACACAAACTCTAACTATGGGTCTATGCTGTTTGGAATTATATTCAACTGAAGAATAGCAATTTGAGGAAAACTGATATGACATACATCTCAGCAAGTTTCAGCATGGGGTATCATGTCTAGGCACTAAAACAAACCATAGTCAGGTCTTGGTTAGTTATCGAATGAGAAACTGGGAGAGTATGCCATGGCTGCAGGTTAGCTTGGAAAATTGAAATGATATCTTAGAAGAAAGATTTGGGGAACCACTACTGTGTTGGTGTCCAGAAAAATAGCATGAAACATCCATGAATCCATCCGGAGTTAAACTTGCTACTTTTAAAAAGGCTATTTCTTCTATCATATATCAGATGAAAGATTTTCTCTGGATTTACACACTGCTCTAAACCATAACATGATTTATTTGGGTTTGGCACATTGAATCCAGCCTCTGTGATTTGTAAGCATAAATTATGGCTTTGTTTCATAGATGAATACAGTTTGCCCTCGACTTCATTTTGAGACTGTTCAAAGTTACAAGAGCGCTAAAAAAATGACCGATTTTCACACTTGTGACCATAGTAGCATCCCCGTGGTCATGTGATCAAAATTCAAGCACTTGGCAACTAGCTCATATTTATGACGGTTGTAGTGTTCCGGGGTCAAGTGGTCGTCTTTTGCGACCTTTCAACAAGCAAAGTAAATGGGGAAGCCGGATTCACTTAACAACCATGTCCTTAACTTAACAACTGCAGTGATTCACTTAACAACTGTGGCAGAAAAGGTCATAAAATGAGGCAAAGCTCACTTAACGTTCTTGCTCAGCAACATAAACTTTGAGTTCAGTTTGTGCTCATAAGTCAAGGATTATCTGTATGAACCTAGTTGTGTAGCTTATTGATTTATTTAATCAACAGAACTTGATTAAAACAAATTAAAACACATCTTGATTAAAACAAATGCTACTAGCGCAATTTGTGAAGTCAGCCAGAAATGTTTCTAAAGGCAAAATGAATTAATTTCTGTCTTCTTGATGCCATCCAAGGTATGTTCATTTTACCTTCATTATTTTTTGTTGAACCTATGTAATCAACCTTTATGACTTCATATGCCTTTTTCTGGCTGATAATTATTTAGAGCCTCTTTTTCCAGTCTGGTGAACTCCAACTGTGTTGGATGCCAATTGTTATCATTCGCCATCAGCCAAAGGCTATATTAGCTGGGAATTAAGGTAAAGATAAAGGTTCCCCTCGCACATATGTGCTAGTCGTTCCCGACTCTAAGGGGCGGTGCTCATCTCTGTTTCAAAGCTGAAGAGCCAGCGCTGTCCAAAGACGTCTCTGTGGTCATCTGGCTGGCATGACTAAATGCCAAAGGCGCACGAAACGCTGTTACCTTCCCACCAAAGGTGGTCCCTATTTTTCTACTTGCATTTTTTACGTGTTTTCGAACTGATAGGTTGGCAGAAGCTGGGACAAGTAACAGGAGCTCACCCCATTACGCGGCATTAGGGATTCGAACTGCTGAACTGCCAACCTTTCAATCAACAAGTTCAGCATCTTAGCCACTGAGCTACCGTGTCCCGTGGGAGTTAAAACCTAATATCAGATATGGAAAAAAAAGTTGGTTTATAACATCCAGTGCTGCACCAAGTTGTGATATGGCTGTTACTTTAACAGGACTCAACGCAAAGAAAACTAATACAAAACTGTTGCAACTCTCAACTTGAACATATAAATATTCCAACAATGTCTCAAACTACGGAACTGGAAATCTATTTTGGGTACATTTTTAATAACAATACAATAACTGTTTACAAATCACATAAACACTTAAAAATCAGCACATCCTAAGGTGAGAGTAACACTTTATAAGTATAACCAATAAGATTGTGCAATGCTTCAGATTCAATTCCAATGAGTTGCTGAGGAATGAGAGGGGTAGCTAGAAAAAGATGCACCCCAGGTTGTTTTCCAAATTATTTTCATAAATTTTGAGCCATATTTCTGACCCACATTATTATCAGCTAGCTGGCTCCCTACCAATATTTTGCTAATAGTCAATAACATTTAACTACAGTACAATATATTGGCTGAATTCAGATGCAAAGATAAGCTACCATTGTGATCTGAGAAGTGGGATCAAAATTTGCGGTAATTTTTTAAAATTATGGCAGGGCTTAAAATGGGTCTTTTAATAGATACTAAAGTTAAGACATTTTTAAAGTTAACTTTGACAGGTCCACTCTATTTTATTGAAAGGAGCTTAAGCATTTCTACGGAATCTGTGAATCAGCCTAAACGTTAATCAATTTAAAGGTTTGCCAGGTAGCAAGATTAGGTTTGATCTGAGTTTCAAAGGCAACAAGACTCAATTAGAATACTGCAGATTCGATTCAATAAACGATTCAACCATAGGCTACCATGGGAGAATTTATGAACACATTTAACACTTTAATGTGTTGGGTTAGTGTGCATGGAATTCCTTGCTGGATATATTTGCATATGTTTGGTATATTCTCTGTCTTGTTCATTTGCTTTTTATTGCACTTTTAACTTGGTGAGCTGCTCAGAGTCGGTCTGGAGTCAGGCAGAACTGAAATCAAATAAATAAGACTTGTAATAAACACAGCAAGGATGGTACACCTTTTAGAGAACCTGAACTCTGCCAAATTAAGCCTAGCTATCTTCAAAGGTTTCACTCAGAGATTAACCTGCATTTCTTTTAAGAAAGAGGTCAGCACAGATGAACAAAGCAATATCCAACTTGTTCAGCAAAAGTTAACCATTGCTTGTGCAACCATGTTTTAAAAGTAAATAAATAGGACAAGTGAGGGTTGTACACACAATGCTATTCTGATACAAAGAAAAAGCAGCCTGTAATGGAGCTTAACAACAAGCACATTGTCTCCGACCCATTCAGGCAGTGAAGCAGCCTCAGAATTAATGTTTAACAACTGGAAAGCTAGCTGGGGTCTCGAGGTGGAGGGGGGGCAGAGAAAAAGGATTGAAGAAGTACAAACTGGACACAGAGATTAATAGACTATCAGGTGAACAAATAAATTAAGAGTTAAGATAAGAATGGATTTGGAAAAATATAAACACAATGATCAAATGAGTCAATCCTAAAAGAAATCAACCCTGATTGTCCTTTGGAAGGATCCTTAGTCCAAATTTGGAAGGATCTTTAGCTCAAATACTTTGGCCACCTAATGAGAAGAGACGACTCATCGGAAAAGGCCCTGATGTTGGGGAAAGATTGAAGGCAAAGGGGGACAGCAGAAGGTAAGGTAGTAATAGCACTTAGACTTATATACCGCTTTCCAGCTCTCTCTAAGTGGTTTACAGAGTCAGCCTATTGCCCCCAACAATCTAGGTCCTCATTTTACCCACCTCGGATGGGTAAAATGGAAGGCTGAGTCCAACTTGAGCTGGGTGAGATTCGAACTGCCAAATTGCAGGCAGCTGGCAGGCAGCAGAAGTAGCTTGCAGTACTGCACCCTAACCACTGCGCCACCATGGCTCATAGATGGTTAGATAGTGTCATCTACTCAACGAACATGTAGTTGAGCAAACTCCAGGAGAGAGTGGAAGACAGGGGGGCCTGGTGTGCATGGGGTCACGAAGAGTCGGACACGACTGAACAACAACAACAAATCAAACGCAAGAAACAGTAAACCAGATTGAAAAGAACAGCAGGAAAAAAACACCCTGTTTTTAATTCACCCCAAGCAAACTTGCCTCAACAAATTCTATGCGAAACATACAACAGAAATAACACAGCAACAACTAATATATTCCCTTGTCCCTTTCCCAATCATGGGGAAATGCTCTAATAGGCAGGGTTCGCAAAGCTGATAAAACATGTTGGCTGGCTACAGGGAGTATGCCAGGCAATGCTTTGGATTATTTTTAGAAGTAATGACATTCATTCATAATTGCAAAAGCTGGGAGTATTTACAAACATGATAAACTCTGTAGCCAGTTTCACATACAGAATTATTACATCGCTACACCATTTGCCATTAGTTTAAACAAAATCAGATCCTGAAATGGATCTAATTGACATTAAGCTAACCTTGGACAATAATCGATGAACCGTATCCATTCATAAAGTAAATAACACGTAACGCGAATGGCAACAGATGGTACAGAGCCATATCCCAGATATAATTTCAGGACAGAATGAGAAGTGGGTAAATTTCTTGTAACCAAACCTCTCGTTGGCTCAGGCTTCCTGAAAAGTGATCTAACAATGGTGATCTTTCCAGGAGGTTATTTTGAGTCCCTTTTTCCACCAACCACTTCCCAAACCTGCCAAGAAAAGACTTACTATTTTGAATCTGGAAGTAAACAATGATAACCTCCTACGACATTTCATAAAAAGTCAATTGGAGCTCTAGTTAAGATGGAGGGATGCATGTCTGTACACAACAAACAGATCCTCAGAAAAAAAGTTGTGACCCACGACACCGACTGCCTCAAAAGCAACAATAAATTCTCAGACTTTTGAAGCCAGTTTAAGCAGAATTCCAACAATATATATTCTATATACCGTACTTTTCGGAGTATAAGACGCACTTTTTCTATCCCCAAAAGTGGGTGAAAATTTAAGTGCGTCTTATACACCGAATGTTGCAGAAGCCCCACCCACCGGAAATTTACCTCTTTGCAGCAAGCACCAAAAAGCCTGTTGCAGCTTCAGCACAACCTAATTAGCATAAGCAGCTGATGGTTGTTTGCATCCAGCTCCGAACATCAGCTGTTTCAGACTGCAGGGATTGCCAATAGGCTATAGCAATCCCTGTGGCCTGAAATGGGCGGAGCCACGTGCTAATTAGGCTGTGCTGAGAAAGTGAAACTGAAACAGTCTGTTTCTGCTTGCTGCAACGGAGGCAAATTGCTGGGAGGCAGAAGCTGAAGTAAGATATTTTTTCTTGTTTCCCTCCCCCAAAAGTTAGGTGTGTCTTATATTCCGGTGTGTCTTATAGTCCGAAAAATACAGTATATTCTATATTCATAAAACAGAGATGGTTTCCTTAGCAGCAGTTCCCACATTAAAATCCTAGCAGGATTGAAATACAGCCACGTCTATGTCTGCCTGAGAAAAAGCACAATGATTATCTTGATTGTCTTGTCCTCGTCTTTCTGTTTTACAGGTAGTCGTCGACTTAAAACAGTTCATTCAGTGACCATTTGAAATTACAACAGCACTGAAAAAAGCGACTCGTGATCATTTCTCACACTTATGACCATTGCAACATCCCCATGATCACATGATTTATATTTGGATGCTTGACAACTGACTCATATTTATGACAGTTGCAGCGTCCCGGGGTCATGTGATCAACTTTTGCGACCTTCTGACAAGTGAAGTCAATGGGGAAACCAGATTCACTTAACAACTGGGTAACTAATTTAACAACTACAGTGACTCAATCAACAAATGTGACAAGAATAACAAATTTTAATTTAACAACAGAAATTTTGGGCTCAACTGAGGTCATAAATTGAGGATTACCTGTATAGTCTTTCAAGGGATGGCTGACTTCGTTGGGAACATCTTCCAACACAACTCATTTAGCAGAGCATCTCTCCACAGAACTGAGAACTCCTAGCCACAGGGATACAGATATCAAAGGCCTTAAAAATTAATGCTAAACTGAGAAAGTGCCTATCTTCTCTATAAACACTTGGCTGTACACTTCTATTCACAGAAAGAGAGTCTTTCTAACTGGCTTGCAAAGGAGTCTTCATTGTGGTTTCAGTCTCTCTCAATTTTTTAAATCTGGTTTGAAATAAACCAGGTTTATTTTTAAACCTGGTTTGCTTTCTATTGGTTTGTCCTGAAGTTCCTCTAGCAAAAACAACAGCTACTTCGTTGTTTCTTAATCTAGTTTAAGGCCCAATAAATAAGTATCTAGGGGTCTGTAAACCTGATATTTCTGAAGTAAGACAAGGATGGCAAAATAACATCCTGAACAGACTTTTCTTCAAATCTGGAGCTCATCTATGAAGTTCTTGGTTTGGATTATTTGATCTCTGTTCATACAGTAGGGAGAGTCTGTCACCAAAATGGGGGAAACTGTGATAATTTTCACCAGTTTATACAGTTTTATAGAATTATATCCTGTGTAGCTGAAGCCTTTATCACACAGTAGCCATCTCACAAAAGGAAAGGCAAACAAAATAGTTTAATTGAGAGAGCTCTTTAAATGTCTCCTATTTACAATGATGTCACAAAGAAAGGATAGCTCCCTCATGTAGTGAATGCTGTTGTGATATTACCCAATACTGAGAGTAGAGTCTATAGTTAAGAAGATCCCTAAAAGTATTTTTAATTAAGGACAGCCAGAATCACATGACAGCCAAACATTGAAATCCCCCTCTGCTTCTGTAATATATTGTAAAATAGCAGACCGATATCCACAACCTTAAATTAATCTGGGCCTTTTCCTGTGCAATTCTTTATATGAAGCATCTCATGAACTTGACTTTTTCCAAAATGACTGACTGCAGAGTCAGATTCCTGCTTCCTCAATCTCCCTACCCCCTGACTGTCTGAAAGTCTTCAACTCACCCTCATTGCCAAAGCAATCTAGGAAATAAACTGAGTCAGCCAGAAGATGAAATTGTAGTTAGGCTAGCTGTTAATATTACTTCTTTTCAGAGGTTAAAATATTTAGTCCTTCTAGCAATGCTGCCAATATGTAGAATATCCAACCTTGACAACTTGAAGACTTGTGGACTTCAATTCCCAGAATTCCTTGCTGGCTAAGGAATTCTGG
>JAOYMU010000283.1:14211954-14229650 GCA_025802295.1 Psammodynastes pulverulentus
GAGTGTTTAAGGTTGCCGACCCCTGTTTTAAAGTAATAAATTACACAGCTGTTGGCATCTCTTCTGCCCCTAGAAAAACAGTTACATTATCCCATACAGATCTCATAGGCCATAGGGAAATTTCAAGATGCTTAAAAGAGAAAAAAATTTTTTTTCTTCCTTTGCTATCTAATGAGCATTAGAGTGCTCAAGAATAAGTCTACCTGTTATTCTAACCTTAGACAATGTGTTGTGGCCTGTTGACTGCTAGCCCCTCTGGCAGTCGAATCAAATGAAGAGGCGGAGTGGGAGTCGGGGCCAGCATCCAGGCAACCTGAGAGTTCCAAGGGGGAAAAGAGAATGGAGTTGTCAGAGATGGAGACGGGCCGTCCATCAGCCCCCAGATGGAGAGTCAACAGCCCCCAGGTCCGGAGGTGGCTGATGAGGAACAGCAGGAACAGCTGGGCCCTGTGCCTGACACACAGATGCGCAGAAGGCAGAGGAGAGGAGAGCAGAGGGAATCTATGGGCTGCTCCTCAGGACGGAAGAATCACCGCTGCTAGCTAAGCCCCACCCTAGCTTTGGAGATAAAAGGCAGAGGGGGCAGAGACGAATAAATATGGCAGACAACTATGCATCTCCCTGTCAGTCAGCCACTGATAGTTCAAACTTCTGAATCCCGTCTGGAACGGTATCGGAATTCTTTCTTAGAATCTCAACACTGAGAGTTGGGTGCATCTTCGGAGTGTGTGTGTTTGTGTCTTCGCTGCTGGAAAAAGAGCGGGCACACCTTCCAGGACTTCCTTTAGAAAGATTCCTGGTGTGTTGGGGCCATTTCAGGGGGAAAGGGAGCGCTTTCCACAGGCACTTAGAGACTTCGTTAGCCTGCTGGGAGAAAGAAAGAGAGACTCTTGCTGCTGACACTCCTATTAAAGGGAACGTTTAGTTAAAAACCGCATGCTTGTCATGTTTGGGAGCCGGGTCAGAACACAATGCATTTTATCTGAACAGAAGGAAATGATTGGAGAGTGTGTAGAAATTCATCTTTCTCCCATGATGCACATTGAACTCCAGTTCAAGCAACCCAATTTATTTTCAATTTCACATTATCTGTCAGTTCAAGAAAACTACAAGTTTACAGGTTTGATTTCTGGTTAATCTACTAGGCAACTTTCCCGGTTTACAGAATGAAAAGCAGTACCTTGGTTTATCAGCTGTATTTTTGTTTTTAGTAGGCATAATATTCATTTATTCTTCTGTTTATTTATTCTGTTTTTAATCCAGCATTTGTAAGTCTAATGTTTGGATTATACAGTTATTTAAAATGAAAAAATAAATCTAAGCAATACAACAGAAAAAAAGACAATAAACCCCTTGGAACCTCTTAAGTGCTATTAAATGTGTCTTATTTATGTACATCTATTGGAAAAAGGTGAAAAAGCTAGGTGCACGTTTGTAATAATAAATTATGATAAAAGAATAAAATATCCACTTAGGCTGATTATTATCACTTTGGCAAATGACAAGGGCTATAAATGTAAGATGTTTCCTACATGCTATAATGTTTTCTTAATGTTTCAGAAAGTTCAGAGGATCTGATATGGTCTCTTCTACATTCAAAATACCTGCCTTCTTTTTCTTTTTTCTTTTTTCTTTTTTTGTTCCTTTGTTATGCCCCCATACACTTTTGAATTATAGAATTATGGTTCTATAATTCTCGGATAGTCAGCCAGATGTTCAGACTGGATTTGGTATTTTTGTCCACCTATTGAACCTTCCTTGGCATATTGTGGATTTTTGATTGTGTTGCAAATATTATCATAGGATGTAACTGTTCTGAATAAATTAAATTATATTATTATTATGGTTAATCTTCATTTAAATTCACTGTCTGGGACTGGCAAAAACTTAACAGTTCAAGTCCTAACCAAGGGCCTAAGAATTTTTAAGGTAGCATTTGAGTAAATAGATAGTTCCAAATAAAATCGGTTTTTTTTGCAAAGTCAGGATGTTCAGGTCTAATAAGTTCAAAATTTCCATGTGTCTATGCAAGCTTTTGGTTGCTCCTCCAAGGGCTCCTATTACTATTGGTACAACTCAGAGCTGGTATTCAGCAGGTTCTGACCAGTTCTGGAGAACCGGTAGCAGAAATTTTGAGTAGTTCGGAGAACTGGAAAATACCACCTCTGACTGGCCCCGCCCCCATCTATTCTCTGCCTCCCGAGTTTCAGCTGATAAGCTGGATCTTCTTTTGTTGCCCTGCACAGGAGAATGGAGCTGGAAAGCAGGTTAGTAGGGTGGGGAGGGAAGGAGATTTTGCAGTAACCTTCCCCCAGGAGTGGTGAGGGAATGGGGATTTTACAGTATCCTTCCCCTGCCACCCCTACTAAGCCACGCCACATCCCCAAGCCATGCTCACAGAACCAGTAGTAAAAAAAATTGAATCCCACCAGTGGTACAACTACCTTCCTAGTTGCTCAACTTCAATTTTGTTATTTTTTCTAACTGTTTCTCTTCAATTCGTGTATCACCTGGTATTGCAATATTTATGAACCAGACTTTTTTCTTTTCCACAATAGTGATGTCCGGTGTGTTGTGGGCCAGATGTCTGTCTGTTTGGATCCAAAAGTTGCACAGGATCTTGACTTGCTTGTTTTCAAGAACTTTGTCAATTTGATGTTCCCAGTAATTTTTGCTGCATTTGAACCCAAACTTCCGACAAAGCTTCCAATGTATGATTTTGGCATTATTATCATTGTTATTAATGCATATGGGTATTCTTAGAAGAAAATATGTTTTCTATACGTGTTGGCTTTTCATAGGCTGATAAAGCTCATACAGAATTGCTATGCTAGATAGTATTGTGAAGAGTACCAATGAACATTAAGCAAAAACTTTATGAAATAATACAAATAGATGTTTGATTATGCATGAGGCTTTCAGCAAGAAGTGGGCTTCCGGGATGCAATTAAAATGTAAGATGAAATGTTGTTATATAATCTCTGTTAAATCTTAATATCACCATTAAATTAACAATTGCAAGAAAAGAGTGGCTGGCCCATACCTTTTTAATGACTCAATTCTTTCTCCCTGTTAAAAACAATCCACAAATATTTTCTTAAAAATATAAAAAGAAGATAAAATAACATTAATCATCTGGTTTAGTTCCTCAATAAAGAAAGCTGATACTTAAGACTATGACACTGTGAATTAGAGGAACTATCTCATTATACTGTACAAGAGTCCTTACAAATGTTGAACAATTTAGTATATTGCTTTCATAATTACCATGTTATTAGCTTTTCAACTGTGGCTTTTTATAAAAGAAAATAACAGCTCAAAACAAGAAGAAGTGTAACTGAAGCTCTGTTTAAGTCATATGTGAATCTCAGCACATGAAAAATGATGAGCTGTTTCTTCTCTCACTAAGTCATTCAGGTGATACAACTGAGGAGCTGATTTCCATAGGTTCAACTTGATTGTCTAGAGCAGGGGTCTCCAACTTGGGCAACTTTAAGACTTGTGGACTTCAATTTCCAGAATCCCTCAGCCAGCTTTGCAGGGGTCTACAACCTGGGCAACTTTAAGACTTGTGGACTTCAACTCCCAGAAGTCCACAACTCTTAAGGCTGAGGGATTCTGGGAGTTGAAGTCCACAAGTCTTAACAATTGCCAAAGTTGAGACCTCTAGTATAGAGCGGATACTTTCACAGAAGATTTCTGGTGAAAACAATGTGACCCTGTACCTGTAAACACTTGTACTGTGGCTAGAGAAGAAAGGGTGACATAGAAGAGATAATTTATATTGAGAGAGTGACTGGCTTCAGGTCACTAACTGGCTTCATGTCTTGGTTGGGACTAGAATTCAGTCTCCCAGTTTGTAACCGGTTTCCTTAACAACTACAGGTTGATGTTTGGTGTCCAAAACTGGGACTGGCAACTCTGATGTTAAGCAAAACATCACTAAGTGGGAAATCATGGGATCATGACTATGCTTTCTTTTTTCCCATTTTCCCATATTTTGAAATGTGAACCCTAGCACTGGGATAATTAATAAAAAAGGAATTAATGTTTTTATTTACATTCACTCAAGAGGAAGGGATTACAAAAGAGTAACCAGGTATGTAATGGGGTATATCCATTAAAAATGTGGTGCTGGCACCCCAAGCCTATTCAGGGATGTAAGCACACTACATAAACAGTTCAGCATATTCCTATTGTGTTCAAGATACCTCTCTTGTAATCCCTTTCTCTCTAATCTATCCACTCTGTAAGGAGGGGGGGGGGAACAGGTCAGGCACAGGACAGGACATCATATCCTGATTGTAGTGTCAATGATATGACTGAGACATATTGCAAAGGTAATAAATGCAGGCATTGGTCATAAATAATTTTTTTTCAGTCGTAAGTTTGAACTATCAGTGAAAAAGGCACTTTAAGTGAGGTCTACCTCTACACTATACTGACCCCTCTAAGTGTTAACAAATATATTTAATAATATACAGTAGTAATAACAGCCAATATTGTAAGATTTTTGTTAAAATGTACATAATTTTTAAATGCAGCATTGTTTTGTCTTTGTAAGATTGGGCAGATAGTTGTGACTCATAAAACTCACAATACATTGAATATTTGCAAATATTTCCAATGATTTACTTCTTAAATATCATTATAATTACCTAATATTCATAAATATTTAAATAATTCAGAAGACAAATCTCAGCAAGATTCACATGGATAAGCTGAGACAGCTGCACTGTTCATAACATTGACCAGGAATAAATAGTATGAAGAGCTCTTTAATGTAAGACAACATTTTGCCCTTATGCTGGCCTCAAATAAAGGGCTGCATGCTAGTTATGCACAAAAAGATGTCTCCAAAGCAAATTCTTGTTAAGGTATATTTTAAGATATCCTACAATATAAGGAAAAAACAAGTAATAGAAATGTGCCATTAAGTTTTGTTCTTTTTTTTAATATGGCACAATTGAGGATAATCATATAATAATGTTATTAGAATTATAATGACATTACTCTTAGCCTTCCGGAAGACAAAACTGCCCTTACCAATAAAGAAGAGTATCTGTATAGTAGCTCAGGGTTGAAATGAGGATTCCTTGGTGCTCTCTGAGCTTGATTGTTTTCTTGCAGACGTTTCATTATCCAAATTAAGTAACATCATCAGTGATAGTGACCACTCAAAACTGTCCCTTTCTTCAAATGTTAGGGCCAGGATGTTACAGGAGTTGAGTATATATGCGTTTGTTTGTATGGAATTGTTGTGAAATACCTTAGTTATTTCTTTCTTCTACTGCTGGGGTATCAAACTCACGTCATCACGGCAGCGTCATGTGATATATCGAGATTTTTCCCCTTCATTAAAGCGTGTGCGTGTGTGTGTGTGTGTGTGTGTGTGTGTGTGTGTGTGTGTGTGTATACACATACATACATACATACATACATACATACATACACAGTATGCACACACACACTCACAATAATTAAACGTACAGACTTTGGGAGAAGCGGTTCCTTGTTGGACTTTGAATCCCATGTCATTAAGAGTTTTAAAAATAGACATCAGCATCATGAGTTGGACTTAGAAATGGAAAGGAAGTTGATACAATTCTTTAAAGTTGGCATAATATAACATCAACTTGCCATTTCAATCTGAATTAGTCTGGTTAAATTCTGATCACTGCCACGTCAAGCCATATTCTGAAATAGCCTCATACACATGGTTGCCATAATCAGGGATGGCTATAACTTTATCCTTGTAAGTATACATAAATAAATTTTAAAATATACTTATAATAAGCCAAAGGTAATGAAAGATATTCTATGTACCTGAGCCCCTAATGGCAATATTGGTTCAAGCAGTATACGGTATGTAAACCACAGGCCTGTGATTTCAAAGGAACATGAATATTGATTTCTCATTCACACATGGAAATGACACACTGGATTCAAGTAGTTCAATTCTGGAATCAATCTTGAGGTTATAAACAGAAATATTATATTGCCATGAATCTATAAAGCCAATCCAAAGAAGTACTATATTTGCTAACACGACTGTGCACATTTCTAAAAAAGATGGAGGAATGCTCTGGAAGATGTGGAAATATAGCATTTCTATACTATTCATTAAAGCAGCAATATCTTTTTTTCTGGCTTCTGCCACAAAAGAATGAAACAGCTATCCTAATGAGTCTATTCATTAAAGTAGTCACATATTTCCTTAAGATCTCTATTGCTAAGCTACAATAGTGGACTGAACAAGAAGTCAAATCTTCCAAGTTGAATTGGACTCTTGAAACCAGATTTTCAACACAATCTCACAGAAGTGGTTGCCATTGTTTTACTTCTGGGATATTTTCCTCTCAGTCTAAGTCTATAACCCTAGTCATACCTAGTGGTTTCTCATTCAAATTCTAATCAGGTCTAGCCTTGCTGAACTCCTCAAGCTGAATTCAATGAGCTGCTATTATTTAATTGAGCTCAATAATGTATTTCATTAGTCAGCCACTAGAATTGCAATAGTAACATAGACATCTATGTAACTTGATATAATAAATCAGTAAATAAAAAGCAAATATTCTAATAAAATAGTGTTCCATGTGTATTCCCATCTTTACAAATCTGGCTGACTTAAATAGCAATTTGTCTCACAGGTTAACTATTCAAGAGCTTCAACTTAACCCTCTAGTACAATTTCTCAACTTTGACAACTTTTTTTTTTTTTAGAATTAGAATTCTTTATTGGAACAAGTGTGATTGGACACACAAGGAATTTGTCTCCGGTGCATAAGCTCTCAGTGTACATACAAAGAACAAGTGATAAATCTTAACCATCATAAGATATTCATCAGAAATCATAAGATGCAACACTTAGCAATAGTCATAGGATTCTAAATAAGCAATCAACATCAATCATACTGGGATGCTAAATAAAAATATAAATCGTAAGATACAAGCAACAAAGTTATAGTCGTAAGAAGGTAAGGAAATAGGTAATAGAAAAGATGAGAAGAAGAATAGTAATACAACTACCTACCAGGTAGTTTGATGTGTTGTGGGAATTAGTTGTTCAGCAGAGTGATGGCATGAGGGAAAAACTGCCCTTGTGTTTAGTTGTTCTGGGACGCAATGCCCTATAGATCATCTTGAGGGAAGAAGTTGAAACAGTTTATGTCCAGGATGTGAGGGGTCTGTAAATATTTTCACAGCCCTCTTTTTGACTCGTTCAGTATACAGGTCCTCAATGGAAGACAGGTTGGTAGCAATTATTTTCTCTGCAGTTCTAACTGTCCGTTGAAGTCTGTGTCTGTCTTGTTGGGTTGCAGTGCCGAACCAGACAGTTGTAGAGGTGCAAATGACAGACTCAATCATTCCTCTGGAGAACTGTATCAGCAGCTCTTTGGTCTGAGCTTTTTGAGTTGGATTTCCCCTGCCAACCAAAGTCCATATCACTTAAATTTTCTAGAGTTGAGAAATACTGTCCTAATATAAATCACAGTTTCCCACAGTGAGATAAGAAACTGAAAGTTTCAAAAAGCAGAAAGTTAAAAACAAGCTGTTTCTTTGAAGGTGACGCAGCTGGAAACCAGAATTATTAGTAAAAACCACAATTTTTTTCCATACCATAGGTTTTTATCAAAATGAAACCACCGAAAGGAGACCTTAGATCTATCCATCATTATCAACAGTAAATTAGAAGAATGATGTGCACTGCAATATGTAGGACCTCTGTTGAAAGGAATTATGAATAATGGAAGTAATTGACATTCATTTTTAAAGGACTAGAGAAAGCTGATTATGATGTCTTAGTTTATTCATCCCTAAAAAGTGCCCATTTTCAAAACACAGATATACCGAGAAGCATGCCCACTTGGCAAGAACTGTGTCTCATATTTGAATGCAAAATATTTAGCAAACAATCATTATTCACTCATTATTCCCCATTCCATTAGCTTAGCCTAAGTACTGCATTTTACATTGAGCTGTTGAACCCAACCAAGAAGGAAGGCAACTGGCAAAGAAACCGAAAAAAAGAATAAAAATGTGTTAGCTAGTATAATTTACAAAGAGCTGAAGAAGGCGCTTACAACCAAGTGATTATGAAAATGAAGGAAAATAAAGGTGGGCTATAAAACCACTTTCGAGAACAAAAGGAAAGATACATCAGGGAGCTTATATTTTCTGCTTCTATTATATATTCCAAGGTGAAGTTCTATGCTCTATTGTTGAATTGTCTTTACATGCCTGTTCAATAAAGATGATGCATTCAAAACTTCTCATGTGGAGAAATCCTTAAAGTTGGGGTTGAGTGGAATTCACCTTATCACCTGGCAAAAAAACCCCACCTCTTGCAGCTTATCAATAGTTCCTTAGAATGGATACAGGTAGTCCTTGACTTATGACCATAATTGAGAATGGAGCTTCCATTGCTAAGTGATAGTGCCATTATGTCCTAATCATCGTGTGACTATACTTTCTCATAATGGCATGGAAGAGGAAGGTAGTAGCTAAAGAAACAAAATTAAAAAAGGCCTAAATATAATATACCCAGTTGAATTCCTATCAGACAGCAAGGGACCCTACCTCTGATACTTGAGATAGTACAATCATTATGAGTAAAAATTGGCAATTTAATCCTCTATGGTTTAGTCTAATACTCTGTTCAAGTTGCTATCAATCCATCTTGTGATATCAAATTCCAGAAAATCAACAGGTGCCAAGGATTGCTTGGAAATATATTTTCTGATCTGTAGTATACATTCTAGTTCAACAAGAATAGTGGTTCTTAAACTGAGGATAATGGAGCAATTTGCAATTGCTTGTTTGTGAGTCAAGGATTCACTTTGGGATGGCTGCTGCCAAGACAGCTGGGTAAAACATCAGAATTGGGAGGCAGGGTGAGGAGAAATGGCATTATTTGAGCTTGGGAAAGGGGGCATTGCAGGGGTGGGCTTCAAAAATTTTAGCAACAGATTCTCTGCCTGGTTGCTGGGTGGGCGTGGCCATGGTGGACTTGGCCTAATCAGCCTCCTGCACCACAGTGGGGAAGGGCATTTTTGCCCTTCCCGGGCTCCAGAGGCTTTCCTCAAGCCTCCGGGAGGGCGAAAACAGTCTCCCTAGCCACCAGAGGCCCAAAAGACCATTTTTCGCCCTCCCCGTATTCTGCACTTACCTGCATTCAAAATGGGCTGCATGGAGACTTCTGGGAGGAGAGGGGTGGGCCAGCCAGGAGTGGGATTTGGGAGTTCTCTGAACTGCACAGAATCTTAGCTAGAGAATCTCCCAAACCCCTGCAAACCCCCAGCAGTTCACCCCTGGGTCATTGGATCAAACAGTTTAAGAACCAGCAAACTAGAATAACAATTTTCCCCTTTTTGTATTTTTGGGGAAGGAAATGCATTTTTTGAAATTTCACTTTCGCTTTTCTTTGTTTCTGAGGAGCTTTGCAAAATCAATTAAGTCTAGTATCCCTCTAGCAATTTTCTAGTTACTTCAATTAAATGACATTCACTAATGGTGACATCATTGCAGCAATTAGTTTCATAGCATTTGCATTTTGTGCCTCCACTAGATCTTGGATATTCTTGCTATTGAAGTTCAGGATTAGCTTGTCTATTGTCATGAGACCCACAAAATCCTGGCTCTAGATCCAGTCTTTCCTTTCTATCTTCCTAACAAATGTTATATTCTGAACTATTCAAATGCCTCCTCCAAATACCTCAGAATATCTAGGCACAAAGATACTTTGTGGAGCACTTGAGCTGATTAGTGTAATTGGCCTAATGCATTCTTCCTGCTGAGACAAAACCAAATGAACAGCACCTCAACATAATACGAACACCCTCGCTATGCTTTTTTTCTTGGGCATTTTATTATAATTTGTCAGAGAAGCCTCCTTACATGATGACACAGCAAAACACAAAAACAGCTAAGGTAATTATAGGCTTCCTCTTTCTTAACTCTTGTGTTTTTAATATCTGGCAGCTTTTCTTTGATTAGCCTTGTAACTCAAGGATGCACTGAATGTATAGTACAGGGATCTGCAACCTTAAACACTCAAAAAGCCATTTGGACCGATTTCCCACAGAAAAGAAAACACCGGGAGCCACAAAACCTGGGTGAGTGTGGCCAACTCAACATCACTCCCATCCAGTCATATGACACATACACACACACAGCCACGCCTACCCAGGTTTTGTGGCTCCCCGTGTTCTCTGTGGGAAATGGGTCTCTCTCTCTCTCTCTCCCCCTCCCTCTCATTTCTGTTTTTTGTGTTTTATCTTCTCAGGCCAGGTGCGGAGTGATTGGAAGGGGAGGGTGAAGGGCGGGACCAGCCAGTGGTAGGATCACCCAACAGGGAGCCACAGCAGAGGGCTGAAAGAGCTGCATGTGGCTCCAGAGCCGCATAGTAAGTAAAAGATAATGGTCAGTTAATGAACTGAACAAAGCATAGCAAGTGATCTATGTGCAATGGTTCCTCACTCCTGGGTCTTTCAAAGAATTCAAATCAATCCGGGCTCATTACAATCTAATTTTTGGCTGAAGTTTGGTAATCTTTCCTATCAAAGACTATAGATTTCCTTACCTGACTCTTTCAAAGTCGAAATTGTATTTATTTCTCTATCTGTCAATCTACTCTAAAGTCATAATGCTAAATATAAATAGACCCCACAGTACATAAGACCTACCAATTGTTGACACCAGACCTTTCCCCTTTCAAAATCTGACCTCTGCAGTTTGCTCTTCATCGATGTCTTATTCCTAGGGGAGCCAGCATGGGAGTTAAACCAAGACCCCAAGAGTTTGCTGGTAATTGATGTCAGTTTTGTCAACAACCAACAGCTGCTTAGTTTCAAGGCCATGAAACTTCAAGCACAGAGTTTATGGAAGGGCAATGGGTTTGTATAAGAGGGAATTGCATTCTCACACTAACAGAGAACAATCAAATGTTTTGTAGGGCTTCATACTAGTTTGCAATAATCATTCTTATCAAGTGTCTATGGAGATGATCAGTCATCTAGGTCTAGCACCTTGTCCCAAAGGTGCTTTTTTCTGGTTTTTCTTTGAAGATGTTTCGCTTCTCATCCAAGAAGCTTCCCCACTGGATGGTGGGGAATGGAAAGATTTATACTACTTGCAGACAGCTGATCATTTGCATTCTTTTAGCGGGTCGTTAAGGTCACCTGGAGGTTTATCTGTGTCATCAGGTCAAATGGGTGTGGTGCAAATGGGTGTGGAGCCTTCTTGGAACTGTTGAAAGGACTGTGTTGTAGACTGGTGATAGATGGTGTTGTATCCCTCCCCCCCCCTGTTGAGAGAGGGCTGTTCAATTTTGACTTAGATGGCCTCTTTAACCCCTCTTTCAAACCAGCCATCCTCTCTGTCCAAAATATGGACTTTGTTGTCTTCAACAAATATGGACTTTGTTGCCCATGTCTTTTAAATGCAGGTGGACTGCTGAATCTAGTCCTGATGGGTTTATTCTCCTATGTTGTGCCATGTATTTATGAATGGTTGTTTCATGGGGAGTCAAAAGTCCATATTTTGGACAGAGAGAATCCCTGGTTTGAAAGAGGGGTTAAAGAGGCTATCTAGGTCAAAATTGAACATTCTTATCAAGCCACCTGAGAGACTTTATCAAATGTGAGCTCAGCAATGGTGTTTGAGATTTGGACAGGAAAGAATCAGGGGTAGGATTCTACCAGTTCAGACCGGTTCAGGTGAACCGGTAGCTCCGATGATCAGCTGGGAGCCAAACGGTTCCTCCGACGATCAGCTGAGATGATCTCTTCTTCATCCTCTCAGCTGATTGGGGTGGCAGAGCAGATTGCTGCACCTCAGCTGGTGTTTGGAAAGCTGTGCATGTGCATGAGCATGCAAAGCACGTGATCCCCGAACCAGTAGTAAAACCAGTAGAATCCCACCCCTGGGAAAGATCCATATTCAAATCCACTTTCATTCAAGGAAATTCAGTGGTTGTCCTTGAGCCAGCCAGATAATTTGTTCACAGGATATATGTCCCCTTTTATTTTATTGTTAGGGTTGTCAATATTGTAACTCCCAATAAATTATCTAGTAAGAGGGCTCTAATAATAACTTCATCAAGTTATTTTCAGAACACGTATTTCAATGCATTATGAGGATTGGCTGGAGTTGTGTATATGTTTATATGAGTGGAAGGGGCGCAGTGGTTAGAATGCAGTATTGCAGGGTGACTCTGGTCACTGCTGGGAATTCAATCCTGACTGGCTCAAGGGTAACTCAGCCTTCCATCCTCTGGGGTCTGTAAAATGAGGGCCTAGATTGTTGGGGGCAACATGCTGACAGTGTAAACTACTCAGAGTATGCTGTAAAGCAGGGGTTCCCAATCTGTGCACCGCGGCTCCCTGGGGAGCCACGCTATCGCCTTAAGGGCGCCGCGCCATTTCAGAAAACCCAGTGCGCATGCGCAGTTACAAGAAAAAAATGTAAAAAAACCCGGATGTACCCATTAAGGGAGCCGCGGAAAAAATCCGAAAAGTTGAAGGGAGCCGCGGAAAAAAACGGAAGCAGGTAAGGGAGCCGCAAGCCGAAAAAGATTGGGAACCCCTGCTGTAAAGTATGATAGGGTGGTATATAAACCTAAGTGCTATTGCTATGAAATTATTTTTGTAAGCAAATGAAACTAAGAACTCATATGTTTTGCAACAAATACTAGATAGATTGTGCAATGCAAAAAGGAATATGAACCTGAATAAATATTGTATTAAACCACACTGTAATTAAATAGAAGAAGCAGAATGAATGACTTCCAGTTGTAAATAAATGGCAAAAAAACACAGATCAAGTAAATACATTTGTGTATCCTGGTAGATTGTTTAGTAAAGATGGCAAATAGTAAAATTTTAAATTTGCAGATACTGGCAGAACACTAAGGGGTACTATTTGTCTGGTGCAAGGAATGAATGTTTGTTGGAAGGTGCAAAATTGGCTAGGCATAAAGAACATCAGAATGCTTCCGCATACTTCATTATAATGGAAGTCAGAGTTTATCAGAAGGTATCAGGAGTAAGTCAACTGCAATGCAAGTGGAATACTTAAACGCTTTTGGTAAAACAAGAAAAGATAAGGTCAAGAATGAATGATTGCTGAATGAATGTGGACTGAATACAAAAGCAGAATCTGGATGTGGTTTGTCCACACAGACCAGTGTTTCTCAACCTTGTCAACTTTTAAGATGTGTGGACTTCAAATGCTAGAATTCCCCAGGCAGCATGCTGACATAGACACTGTCACTGGCATAGACAGAGTGAATATGGATTGAATCGCAAAATAGATGTATGAAGGAAGTATGTGGGCTGAAATGAAGGTAAGACTGGGAAAGCTGCAGTGTGATGCAATTGCTAATATCCTCAAAGAAAGATGAGATGTTTAAAGAGCAAAAAACAGTATATGATGTAGCTTATATTTGCAGGGAAAGCAAGGATGGTTTGCAAGGTCAAAGGTATGAAGAGGTATAATGAGTTGACTTGATATAAATGAGATTTAATTAGACTTCTTTTCTTGCTTTCAATTTCGGTTGCTTACTACTTCTTACTATTTCTGTGCAGAGGTGGTATTCAGCAGGTTCTGACCAGTTCTGGAGAACTGGTAGTGGAAATTTTGAGTAGTTTGGAGAAGCAGTGGTAACCTTCCCCCAGGAGTGAGGAGGGAATGGAGATTTTACAGTATCCTTCCCCTGCCATGCCCAACAAGCCATGCCCACAGAACCAGTAGTAAAAAAAATTGAATCCCACCACTGTTTCTGTGCTGTGCATAATATTGATTATTCTAAAAGGAAAGCATGTGTAAATATATATGAATGGATGTTATCTTAAAATTGTGTACTTATGTGTACTTTTTAATATATCATTTCAGATTACAGAGTAACAGAGTTGGAAGGGACCTTGTAGGTCATCTAGTCCATTTGATATAGTAAAAAAGAGGGAACAATTGTATTGTATCATTCATATTCATATCACTTGATATAATACAATTGAGCAGCATGGTAGCCTAGTGGTAAAGGCATCACCTCCCATTCAGAAGATTAAGAGTTCAATCCTACGTAGCAACAGATGCTTCTCTCTTAGGATGCAAAGAAAAAACATCTGCTGTGAACTCCATGTGGCATCAGGAAGGGCATCCGGCCAATAAACGCTCAGCTCCATCCACTCTCCCCAATTCTACCCTGAATTAAGAGATAACAGGATCATAAAAAGGGAGTATTCAATATAATACAACAAAAGTGATGGTTGGGCAGAATAATGTATCATATGAACAGGAAAAATGAGTCGTAACTATTAGCCCCAAGTTTCTTTGTGGCTAAAATAATCCCTCCTAATCAATCAAGTTGTCTAATTGGCTACTGATTGGAGGGTTAATTGATTCTGTTGCTTCTGGGATGGAGAAAAGCAGCATTATATCTCTGTAACCATTTTGGTTCCTTAAACCCAACAGGAAGGATAAAAAGGAGTCAGAAATAGGCAAGGGGTGAGCTTGGCCTCTTTGGCCCCAGGGGCATGCAGAGATCAGCATTGAGGACCCAGATTGTTGGGGGCAAGAAGCTGACTCTGTAAACCACTTAGAGAAGGCTGTAAAACACTGTGAAGTGATATATAAGTCAAAGTGCTATTGCTATTGACAGTAATCAAAGCCACAGCCCTTTTGATGTGCATACAATGCATGTGATGCCCATTAAAACTAGAGGAGCTTTAATTGTCCAGTTGCACTCTCCATTTTGACACCTTCATCTTTTGATCAACCTGATTATGATGACACATGCCAGGGATATTTTTTTCTGCTCCATGAGAAAGGTAAAAAAAATCAAAGTTTAGGAAACAGGAAAAAAAAGGTCTGATAGTTTTCCAATATTTTTTGCACTGGGAAAGCTAAAAACAGATGACAGATCAATTCATACAATTTGTATATTGCTGGCACATAGAGGCCAGTCAATAGGACAAGCTGGGGGGGATGACTCAATCTCCTGGAATATCAAATGATGATGGTCAAGATGGCAACCACAACAGAGTGAGTTTTATGTATGTTGCACATACTATACAATGCACATGGAAAGGGGGCAGGGCTTTTATTGTATGGTCATGGTTACATTTGAAAGAAATAAAGAAAGAAAAGAAAGAAAGAAAGAAAGAAAGAAAGGGAGAGAGAGAAGGAAGGAAGGAAGGAAAGAAGGAAGGAAGGAAGGAAGGAAGGAAGGAAGGAAGGAAGGAAGGAAGGAAGGAAGGAAGGAAGGGAAGGTTATGCATTTTTAGTTTCTGAAGAAAAGATGGAATATAGATTTAACAAATAGTGAAATGAACAATAAATGAAAGATACTAATTTGTTAAGCAAATGCCTACACAGTGATTGGCTCATGTTTCATGGTGAGCCATTATATGGTTTGGTTCATTTTAGTATTGTCGTTGTAAACTATGTTTTATGACTTTATATGCAAAGACTGACAGTTATGCTTTATTCAATAAGTCATCAGTTTTTCTTTTTTTAAAAAAAAATGACATTGTGTATTACATGAGCCCAGCCACTACAGCGCCTGGAAGCTCACTGAAATAAATCTTTCCAAGCCTGAACTGTTAAACTAAGGCCAGTTCCTGAAAAATCTTGTGTCTGTTTTTCTTTTAAATGAGATGAATTTTGCTTAAATTTATTTAATTACATAATAGAGATTTAAACTCTTGAAAACACAGCTTGCCAAGCCACTGATTAAGAATGCCAAGACCCTTTTTGACAAATTGAGAAGAATGCTGCATTCAGTTCCCTGTACAGAACATTTTGATGTACTATTTGTTATAATTTCACTAGGACTTGTAGGTATCTACAGTATAAGCAAGCAAATAACATGATTACAATCCAGTTTACAAAGTACGAAGTTTGTACTACAAACATTTCTTTGTTTTAAATAATTAAAATAAATGAAAAAGAAGACAGGTACAAGACAAGACACAAAGTGTCCTGTCTTGTATCTGTCTTCTTTTTCATTTATTTTAATTATTTAAAACAAAGAAATGTTTTTCAAAGGATAAAATATTGATAAGAGGACAAAGAAAATTACTAAAGTTATGCAATCAATGCTCAGTATATGTTTGAGCTTAATGGTAAAATCTCTACTATATAGTTATTTATCTAACTATATAGTTATATAGTTATTAGGAGCCGCGGTGGCACAGTGGTTAGAATGCAGTACTGCAAGCTACTTCTGCTGACTGCTGGCCACCTGCAATTTTGCAGTTCAAATCTCACCAGGCTGAAGGTGGACTCAGCCTTCCATCCTTCCGAGGTGGGTAAAATGAGGACCCACATTGTTGGGGACAATTTGCTGACTCTGTAAACCGCTTAGAGATGGCTGTAAAGCACTGTGAAGCAGTGTATAAGCCTAAGTAGTATTGCTATTGCCATTTGTGAATGATAGAAGAAAGAAGAAATGAAGGAAAATAAATAAGTGGTGGGGGAGGGCTGCAAAAATCTCCTAATATCCCTGATGCTTGACACACATACGTTTCATCCTCCAGATATCTATATAAGTTAATCAACTTCTTTGATAGATATTTGGTTTCTGATTTCCCCCTTCTGTTCATAAGGACAGATTTAGACATCATACTCTAAATCAGGAGTCCCTGGCACCGGTTCATAGCATGACAGAAATTGGGCTGTACAAACAAGCAAAGTCCCATCCGCGGGATGCAGGCAGCATGTGAAACCACACCCTCTCCTGTCCAATGGAAAAAGCTTCTCTACGAAACCCAAAAGGTTGGAGGCCTCTGCTCTAAATGTTTGTAGCACGTCTTCTTTTGACAAAGACCACTGAATGCAAGTGTGGTTAAAATATAATCAGTGTTAGACATGGTAATATGTCCAGACCATTTCCTCTTGCTAGTTAAGGGTATTATCTAATGACTACATAAAGTTGATGCATAAAAAACTCATAGAAAAAATAGTTATCTCACAACTGTGGAATACCGATCCAGATAAAATTCTTGACAGTTAAACTCCTTAGTTTTTTTCAGAAAGATGAAAGAAATTAAGATGTGCCTAGGACAAAAACAATTCAAAAATTCAGCTTTTATATATTCGGAAAAAAAAAGATATTCAATACAGTATTGAAAAGTATTCTGTGGCTGAGTTCATACATAATGCTAAGAAATGCCTGAATTGTGGTTTACTGAATAAACTGCAATTAGCTGAGGTTCTTTCTGCTTCTGTTCTGGCCACAATTGAGAGTGTTTTAACAAACAACATCATTGCATGGTTTGGTAGCTGTAGTGCCTCAGATAGAAAACCCATACAGAGAGTGGTAAAGACAGCCAAGAAGATTATAGGAAGCCTCTTCCCATTATTCAGGATACTGCTTTTAACGCTATGTGCTTAAAGCTCGAAGCATTGTCAGAGACCCCAAACACCCACTTCATGGTCTATTTCTGTTCCTCCCCTCTGGGAGGAGGTTTCAAAGTATCTATAGCAGAACTATAGATTTTGTAACAGCTTTGTTCCTTTTTACAAGATGGATATCTTGTAAATTTGCACGAGTCTTTTTTTTCCTGCCATGTATATGTATACATTCGAACTAGACTGTGCTGTTTCTCTGTGTCATATGTGGTGGGATTCAAATAATTTAACAACTGGTTCTCTGCCCTAATGACCAGCTGGGTAGGCGTGGCTGGGTGATCATG
>JAOYMU010000283.1:14312180-14332789 GCA_025802295.1 Psammodynastes pulverulentus
TTTCTTTCTTTCTTTCTTTCTTTCTTTCTTTCTTTCTTTCTTTCCCTTCCTTCCTTCCTTCCTTCCTTCCTTCTTTCTTTTCTTTCCTTTCTCTCTCTCTTTTTCTTTTTTCTTTTTTTTTCTCTTTCTTTCTTTCTTTCTTTCTTGTTGGCTCTTCAAAAAAACAAAGCAGTAAATATATCGATACACCGCTTTTCTTTTCTAAAAATGCCAATGAGACCCAAATAATTATTGTAAAGGAAGATAATTCTGGTGCTTTTGATCATATCATGCAAATTTCCATTTATATCAGTTCATTAAAGGAATCTAAACAAAATTAAGACAGCAGGTAAATTTGAGTGTTTGCAACACAAGTGCACCCAAGCACCCTGCTGCCTAGAAATATTTTACCAGGGATCCTAAGCTTAGTGTTAAGCAAGCAACTCTACTTGTTTAGTTAGCAATGCTTAAAACAAACCGCAATGGCTTGTCCTACATTAGCAGGCCTCACTGGACAAAAAGCTATAGACTTTCCTTTCCTTCCATATTGTTCAAGTTTACTCCAGGTCTTGCCAGGTCCCCAAAACAAGGAAGAACACAGCATGTAAACCTTAGAGAGGGCCGTAAAGCATTGTGAAGTGCTATAGAAGTCTAAATGCTATTGCTATGGAGAAAACATAAGTCAATAACAGATTTGATAGGTGGAGTTGTTTGTCTAATACTAGCTGGAATCTCAATTTCATCAGACATTACCCAAGCATTCGCTACAGACTTCTATACCTCAGACGCACCAGGCATATGGACAGCCATCAGGTGCAATAAATAAGGAACAGCCCTTCATCTTCCTCTCTCTACTTTTCCCCACCTCTTCAAGTTAATTTTCAGTGGTTGTGTTTAATGAGTGTACTAATTGGTCTGCTATTTTCAGCTGCAAGTGGCAGGCTAGACACTGAAGCTAAAAAAGAGAAGCTAGACAAGAGAATAAAGAGTGTGCACAATATTTTATCTAAGTGCTGACCTAAAAGTTATGCAAATAGTTAAGCTTGAACTTAATAAAGTTCCAATTTTAATATACCGTAAGCAGCATGGTATACAATCTAGTTCCATTTCCCTTCCAGTTCTCTCAGCACAATATTTCTGATTCCAGAGCAGCTCAGGCCTCACCTAGTTTCAACACACTTATTCACATGAGAACATTTTCTTCTTCCAAAGCTGACAAACTATTTTTTTTTCCTGTGAATTTTTGTCTTTAGGGAGTTACCAGTGAGTTAAACTTTCCAGCTGCTGAGCAGAGAACACTGGTCTGATGTTAATGCACAATGGAATCTCATATCTAGAAAGCCAGCGAGCACCAGGTTTTTTGCCTCTCTTTCACTCCGTGAAAAGGTCTTTTGTTACTTCTGGGATATCAGTAATGAATGTAGCACTTTAATAAATATATATGTGATGATGGCGGACTTTGTTTTTTATTTGGGAGAGGTCTGCAGTTTAAAAAAATAGAGTAAGAGGGAAGCTCATTTTCTACTGCAGGAGTTAGCAAACTTTTCAGACCCCACCCTTCCTCCCTCCTCTCCCTCCCTTCCCCCTCTCCCTCTGGTGGGGTGGGTGCAAAAAACCCCAAACATTTTTGCAAGATCTAAAACTGAGCAAGACTGCTGGACTCTCCTATGAGATTTGACATTCCCATTTCAAAACACTAATTTCCTGAGATTTGAGCCAATGTTAGCAGGAGGAGCACAGATGCACTTGGAGGAAGAGTTGTATTGAAAAAGTGTTGTATTAAAAGTATTGTACTGAAGTTATATTATTTATCCAAGAAAGCTGGATCTCCCCAGTTCCATCAAGACAGAAAGAGGCAAAATGTATACCATTATTTATTCACACATATATTTATCCTTGGGGTTTTTTTTGTTGCTTTTAAACTTTTCAGAGAGGCAACAATGAGATGAGATTAAATAAAAGGAGATATACATTTGCTGCATTTTCCAAAGGCAGCCTTTAAAAAAAAAAGTCTCAGAAGAGCTAAAACTGATTGTTTTCAGTGTAGAAAGCAGGCATTCAAATCATCCAGATAAGACAGATGGGAGGAAAATTGCAAGGACACATGCAAAGTCTTGCATCAGAGAAAGGAAACATGGGCTATAATAAACCGAGGAGACAGAGAAACAGAACTGATACAGGTAATTGGTCCAGAACTTACTGAATACCTCACAGCAAGAGGAACAGATGTTCCTAGGCAGCGTGCTCAAGAAACTCAACTCATTTGTAATTATGGTAATGTGATCTACCATTGTTCCCCTCAGCTGCTGTGTCTTGTCTTCTGAGAACATGTGGTTAAAAAAATTACTATTCCTCCACTGAAGGTTTCTTTTCTGCCCAGTTCTTTAAATAAAGTTAGGAGGACTCTAGTCTATGGTGTCTTTGCCTGATCATTCCAGTTCTGACTGCTAAATGATTAAAGGTGGCAAGGGTCACTCTAAGCTCTTGGCTACTTTAAGATTGGGATGAAAAGCACCATTGGATGGGTGTGGCTGTAAGACTTGTTTGCTAATTCCTCTTCTTAGTTCTGATTTTTCTAGTTCTTTGAACAGTTCTAAGAGTCCTCCTTCAAGCTAGCCAACAACAACAACAAAATCAAAGGTTTGTCATTGGCTCAGCATAGACATAATCTTGTCAAGTAGGGAATTTAGAGGATTCACAGGGAATAAGACCCTGCATGAGAGTCCGCTTTTGGCAAGAGTTCTGTCCCACCAAACAAATTCACTTCCAGATGTGCCCCTGAGGCTGAAAGGCTTGGCCAACTCATGGTCAACAAAGTCACATTTCAAAAATCACTTTACATAATACCCATTTCGACTCACAACCTGAATTTCTATTAAAGCTTTATTCAAGATGGTCATCATTAACTATAATGGAGAACGAATGAAAATAAACAGATAAAGAGAATAAAAAATGTACCAAACCCTTAAAATTCTGGCAAAACAGATGCTTATTTATTTATTATCTCTCTACAACTCCCATCTATCACAGCCAGGACAGCTGTGGTAAAAGATGCTAAGATCTTTATCTTAAACAAAATCTTCTGGTTGGGGAACCAGTCTGTTATTGTTAGAAAAAGAAAAGAACAACATTGTGGCACCTTTATAACTTTTTTCCCCCGCCAGAAAACATTTTTAGAAAAAAGAATAAATGCAAAACTTTAGCAACTGTACAAAAAGTCAACAGAAATTTAGTTTTATACTGCTGCATTTCATTCTTTGCTGTAAATACAGGAGACCTGAATACCCCTTACTTTCAATGGCCTGATCGGCTTAGCCATAATGGGGCTGTTTATTGTGCATTTTGTGTTAATAAGCAAATTTTCTGACAATGGTTTAGGCCTGTGCAGAAATATAGTTCAATAAACCATGCTTTTAAAATTCTGGCTTAGTAATAAGTGTGAATATATACATCTAAACTTACAAAGTGGTAGTCAAAACTCCATCAACTGTAATCTCAACTTTGGGAGCCATTGCAAATATAATATGATATAAATAAAATAAAAAATACTCTTTTTACGACCCTATCATCACTTAATTTGGGGTAGAGTTGGGGTAATTGGCTGGAGCTGAGCATTTACTGGCCAGATGCCTTTCCTGATGCCTATGTAGAGTTCGCAGCAGATATTTTCTCTTTGCACCCTGATAGAAAAACATCTGCAGCTACCTAGGTTTGAACTCACAACCTTCTGAGGGGGAGGCAAGCACTAGGCCACCACATTGCTCAATTGATAAAAATAAAATATGTACATATAAATTAAAATGTCATAAAAATTTTGCAGAGAAAACCTTCACCTTGTTTGTTGCCAGCATTAAACCAGAATTTTGTGACTTTCATTCACAAGTCAGTGTTCCAAAGGAGATCTGCAAGGGACAAGCATCGCAGTTAAAGAGCACCATTTTTTTAAAATGTCGGTTGAGCTCATGATGATTTAAATATAATAATGTGTCAGTAACTGGCTCCAGCAGAATGACTTCTTTAATCCCAACATAGACAATGACATCTGTCTATTTTCAGGTGACAGTATAAAAAAAATTTTTTTTTGAATAACAATCTCCTACTGATTACGAAAATGCTATCTTCCAAACACTAGGCAGCAAAGGCATGATAGCTGGAAGGGGAAGGGGAAGGGGAAGGGATGGAATGGAATAGGGAAGGGACCTTGGAGGTCTTCTAGTCCAGCCCCCTGCTCAAACAGGAGAACCTACAGTGTACTATTTCAGACAAGTCTCTTCTTAAAAACTTCCAGCCCATGGAGAACCCACAATTTCTGAAGGCAAGATGTTCCACTGGTTAACTGTCCCCACTGGCAATGGATTGTTACCATTACTTCAGGTTTTTCAAATGTACTGTTTTACCACACTTTAGACCTAGTTTGTCCTTGTATTAGCACTTAGCAGCTAATCTTGAATAGTATAAGGGAAGGGAATTCTCAGCAGAACTGTGCTCTAGGGCACAATACAAGGAATCCACTGTTTAGCTTGACAAGCATCGTCTCTACCACTTTCTGGAGTGGGAGGTATTGCACATCTAGAATGAAATGTGCACTGCCCTGTTCACTTTCATGATAGCTTATTTTGGAGTAAATAGAGCAGTGGGTCCTGTGAACATGCTGGATGAAGGGGTAATGTCACATCTTGTATCCTGTGTCAAGCCGCACACCTCCGATTTCTTCAGAGTGGAAGCAGCTGAATTTGCAATATCTTGGGAATCTGGTAAGTGCATGTACAGCGATAGGCCACACTAAATACAAGTAGCCCTCAATTTACCAGCTCAATTGATCCCAAAATTTCTGTTATTAAGGGAAACATTTGGTAAGTGAGCTTTGCCTCATTTTACGACCTTTCTTGCCACAGTTGATAAGTGAATCACTGCAGTTGTTCAGTCAGTCACAAGGTTGTTAAGTGAATCTGGTTTCCTGATTGACTTCCCTTGTCAGAAGCTCGCAAAAGGAGATCACATGATCCTGGAACACTGGAACCATCAGAAATATGAGTCAGTTGCCAAGTGCCTGAATTTTGATCACATAACCATGAGGATGCTGCAACCGTCATAAGTGTGAAAAGCAGTCATAAGTCATTTTTTTCAGTGCTATTGTAACTTCAAACAGTCATTAAGTGAACTGTTGTAAATCAAGGACTATCTGTAGGATAGCCATTTTCTCAATGGCCACTTTGCAAAAGATTAGATATTCCCAGCTTAAGATCTTAATATGGGTAAACTGAAAACAGACTTATAGTATTAACAGATTTTAAAATATTGCCTAAAGGAAGTTCATATTTCCAGGCCTGGAGATATTATATCAATCAATTACAGAAACTTTTCTGGGGGGGTTTCCCACGTTGTTGGCTGCAGCATAAGGAAATGTATCTTTCACTGTAAACATAATAGCTACAATTACATTGATACTAAATCAAGTAAACTGAATAAAATAACACCAAAAAACACATTAAACCAAGTGGGGTTTTTTATTTCTGTACATGCAATTGTATAATAATATGCTGTTAAGAAAGGCTGTGGAAAATAAACCTAATCAAGAAAAAAATGTGCTAAAAAAGGACAGCCAATTTGAAAATATTTTTAAAAATGGTTATAAAATCATTATGGATTAATTTTCCATTTCTGTGAATGCACATGGGGCATACTATTAATTCAATACAATGCACTAGACATTGAACAGCCGAGTTTTGTGTTTATTGAGAACAAAATACATGAATACAAAATTCCAAACATTTTCAGAAAGACATTGAAGAATCAAGGACATCCTCTTGCAAGATAAGCTCTTAAAAGGCTCCCCAGCTGAATGATGGGTTCAGAGTTTACATAAAATCAAGAAAGCAAGTTGGTGGTTAAGAATAACTGCCTTTTCTGAGTAGTATATCTGATGAGATAAGAAAAGCTCAAAGTTTCCCCAGCTCATCGAAAAGAATAACTACTCTGAACTTCAGCTGTGGCAAAACACAAGACAAATTTGCTGGAAAATGAACCATGGACTCTCAGGCCTTCTAACTAATTGTATCATTGTCTAAAATGCAGAGGACTCTTCTACATAATATAACCTTTGCACATCCCCCTTTCGTCCTAACAAGAGTTACTAGACTGTTTACACTACAGCACAAAATAGTAAGCAACCACTAATATCATAAGAACACTAAGTAGATGAAGAAAATTAAGGAAATTGAGAACTTCGGTATCACAGTTAAGCACAAGACTGATTAAAATTGGTTAACAAAGCATTGCTACAGAAGTTTGCTTGTCACACATTTCTGCCAAACTTTCATACATAATACGACATTAAGTTAAATATTGGATGATGACTGTCTAACCTACAGGGGAGTTGATAAGTGCAAAGTGGGCGGTCTAGATAGCCTGGCCCTTGCTTGAAGTTGCCAGATGGGCTCCTACCATCCTGATATATAGTTTGGACATCACTATTTTGTTATCAATTACTGTGTGGTATTGTCTATAAGATATTTAGAGAGACATGACTTAGCTAACGTACCCACTAGTGAAAATCAATTAAGCAACAAATCAAGATGTTATGAGCCCAGCCTGAAACAGGGACTGGCCCCAAATTATCATAATTAATTAAAACCTAAAACTTGGTTCGGAGTCACTTTATGGACATGCTCAAGTAAGTAGAGCTTGACAGTGATATGACAATTATTTTCAATCATATTCTTCTACTTCTTTCTCCAGGATTTCAAATCAGCAATATATCTGGAAGATACCAGGTTGAAGAAGGCTGATTTAAATAGAGCATTTCATGGCTCAGGATACCTGGTCAAAAAATCAGCTGTGCTTAAGAAAAGGGTTAGTTTTTTTTAAAACATAGCATGCAAAAAAGATTTGACACAAATTTTACAATAATGCTGTCATTATTTTCAAATTGCTAGGTTAGGTTCCTCTTAGATTTCTGGTTTAGAGTTTTGAGGGGGGGTGTTACATTTTCATGCAATAAAAAATAAAGGTTTACGTTCAAGTCAATATGATGATACTGATTAGCCAAATACTGTAATCCCACATAGGTTCAACATCACAAAAATAGCAAGATGTATAGGCGAGTTCCTTTTTTATTTTACTGAAATAAGTAGGAATAAAAAAGGGTGTAACTTTTTCATATTAAGTTTGTGAACCCCAGGGTGTGTCCATGCCAGAAATCTACAACAGACTTAAGTTAATTTTTCCTTCTCCTTATCTAAACTTTAGATTAAGAGAATTCTACATTTCTGTCAAGCTACAGCTCCCATGATTTTTGATAAAAATCCACCTCAAATAGAGCAATGTACGGTAACATATAAATTAGTATTATCTCACACTTTACAATTTTCAGTATGTAGTACAAATAAAGTTTTTCACTTTACTGAGCAATCTTCCTTGAGAGGAAAATTCATAACTGACAAAAGAGCTCATTAAGTAGAATTAGATTATCTTCAGCTCCATCTGTGTACAGTATATAGAATGTACATTACTCATACACAAAGAAGGAAAACCACAACACTTAATATACTAACTCACTTAGATGCCCCAAAATAACTTTAAAATTATAGGCACATACTTCAACACGGAACTCAGTATTTTAAAAAACAAAGCTATATCCTGGATTGCTTGCTCAAGTATAAACTGAGAGGATTGCTCAATAGAACGCTTTCTATTTCTTCAAAAGTCTGCTGTTCAAAATGTTAAACATAATGATTTGTCAATAAATATTTTAATAATATAACAGGGAAGGCAAGAAAAAGGTGAAATAAATAAATAAATAAATAAATAAATAAATAAATAAATAAATACAAACACACAATCCATTTCACTATGACAGTTTCAGCAAAGGACATGTAATCCTTGACTTACCTCAGTTCATTTAGTGACCGTCCAAAGTTACGACATTGAAAAAAAATGAGTATTTCACACTTATGACCATTCAGACCCTTGGCAACTGACTCATATTGATGATGGTTGCAGTGTCCCAAGGTCATGTGATCACCTTTTGCAACCTTCTGACAAGCAAAGTCAAAGTGGAAGCTTTAACAATTGTGTCACTAACTGTGATTCACTTAACAACTATGATAAGAAAGACTGTAAAATGGGGCAAAATTCACTTAACAAATATTTTGCTTAGCCACAGAAATTTTGGGCTCAATTGTGGTCATAAGTCAAGGATTACCTGTATAAGGACCCTACCCTCATGTCAATAGGAAAACAACTCCATCATATTCACCTCAACATTTAAATCCAAAATCCATGAGGAGATACACTCATGAATTATACAAGAACCAAATAATTTTACTCAAAACTTCAAATACATTTTTGAGACTTTCAAATCATGTAGAAGAAAAAGGCTGAGTTGAGAACGAATTGTGGCATAATCGGAGTCTGAAAATGGGGCACAAGATGACATTGGGATTCCTCTCTCTCCTCTGTGGAGACCATTACCTCATCAACAAAAGTTTCTGCTGGGTATTATACAAAGAAGCCATTTAATATATTATATAGTTGATGGGAGTCAAACTTCTATATTAATAACTTTATGCCGGTAAATTTTCAGGAGCAGATCTACGCATGGAAAAAGGTAACATTTACTTCATGGGAAAGTTGATGAATATATTATCTTAGATAATCTTAGAGATCAGCAGTGGATCAAATTAGGTTTTAAGTTAAGACATTTGGAATCAATCAACACATTGTACATTCAAAGCAAATCTTTTTTTTTCTGCCTTACCATAAAAATTCTAATTTCACTGTGTCGCACTGTGTTATACAGTTAGCAATGTCTGCCCACTCACATAGCACATAAGCTGGTAACCAAGAATACTGAAGTCAGAACTGTTGCTCTAACCTAAACATAGTAACTCAAACATTTGAAGAGAAATGACTAAGTTTGTCTTGAGAATAATTGAGGCAACCTGACTATTGACACAAAGCACTGTGCACAGTCAATAAAATAAAATAAAATAAAATAAAAACTTTTGCATAGTCTTTTGTGTCTATTTAAAAAAACTAAACTGTATTACTTCTTATACGGTACCTTAAACATACTGGGAATAAGACTCATTCAATTTAAGCAGTTGAGTGAGCATATAAAGAATTGTAATCTTATGCTATTTTAGGCATTCTTTTTCACAAACACACCAGTGTATAGAAAAAATACATGAATCTACAGAGAGGCCTAGAAGGCTAAAAACAGAGTTTTAAAGACTATGAACTTCCCTAAGCCCCAAATACCCTGTCTTCATTCAGAATTCCCCCAAAACTGAATAATGCTAAGGGTGGCTATGCATCCTCTTTTGGTCTCTTCACATTTGCTAAGTGGCTTTTTAACTTCTGCACCAAGATATATCTCTTCCAAAGAATAACTGCCTTTCTTAGTGACAGAGACTGCAATATAATAAAAAAAGACTCTTTATATAGTATTTGCTGAAATCAGTTGCTTTTTTTAAGGATGATATAAAGAAATTCAAAGCTTAGTGGAAGTTAACAAGGTGATCATCTTTGTTACTACTGCTTGCCAAAAACTGGTCTGTACACCAATATCAGAAGAGTGGGGAAAAAATTCCACAGGATTGATAATCTCTTTTTATTTTAAAAAATGAGGTGAGAGAAATACATAACTCCAAAGCCTTGCCCTTTGTCATCTCACAGGTAGCAATGACCTCCAGACATAATGCCTTAAATGCTTTAAATGAATCTGCTTTTCAAACAATCCTTATACATGGTAAACCATGAATACAAACAACTGTGTTGAAACACGGATGAATAATAATGTGTGAACCCCAATGGACTGCATAATTCCATCATATATTACACACAGCTATAGTGTTCTTCATAATCTCTTGGACAACCATTCTCATTGGATAAGATCCAAATTTTCTAGGACTAAATCTGGAACTAACCCAGACAAACATCAATGACAATGATAGATTAGGTGAAAATGGACAGATGGTTGACATACTGAACTATGTTGGCTTATATTATACGGCCTTGAATTATACGGCCTTGAATTAGATCAGCTTTCTTCCCACCTGGCACCCTGTAGATGTACTGATCTACAACTTCTACAAATCCAGCAAAGTTCTGCTAGCTGTGCTAAATGGAAGTTTTAGGAATCATAATTCAATGTATCTGGAAAAAGCTGCTCTAATGTATTTCAAGGAACAGCTCAATACAGCTGTAGTTAGCAGTGAATGAAACAGTGTCAGATGGGTCTCAGTTCTTCTGGTTTCAACAGGATTCATTTATGACTAATTTATCTGGCTTGAGCCAAAGTCTTTTTCAACAAACTGCTTCAACTATTTCTTAAGTACAAAACAACTTTTTCATATTGGAACCAGGAATTTGATTCAAAACACAGGGAGGGAGCTCGTTCGGTTATCTTTTCCTTTCCTCTCTTTGATGTACTTGTCAAGAGATATAAGTTATCCAAGGCTCTTCAAATTACCTTTCCTATACATGGAAATATGTACAGCTGCTTGAGAAGACAGAGTGCCTATTCATAAGTGAAAGATACAGGACCCATTGACGCTTGGACATTGGCTAAAGTAGATCAACAAGTGGAAAACTTCTTGATTCTAAATGTTACTGAATTTCTAGAAGAGGAAGCCTGGGTAAATAAAATAAACAAACACGCAGAGTACTATAGTTCTGAATACCTACTGGGAGAACCATCCCTGAACTAAGAACTAGAACTCATGTCTATTTAATTACAGTTTATTGAATATACCCTATGTTTTCATTCTATACATGTTACATTACTGTCATTGTTCTATTGTTATTGTTCTAGGTTACAAACCCAGTTTGTAACTTAGTGGTTGAAACTGCATAAATGCATAACTCTGTAAACGTATTCCAACTGTTATTAATATTTGCATATGATGCAAAAGATGAGCAGATACTGGATTAATTCAATGCTTGATAATCTTAATGTTCAAGTGGTCACCTAGCCTTTATCCCTAATTATCCAATCAATTCTGGATCCAGTACTGTACAGATCTCTCTGCTTTTCTCTCTCAGTGTTGTTCTTCTCTTACCTATCAGCATATTCTAACTTAGGAGCTACAAGCAACAGGCTTCATCATCTTCTACCATTCAAAGCTTCTCCTCTCATTCTTTCCTTTCTTCATTCTTTCCCCAGCTTTTCATTTCCTTCAAATTCATTCTGAAAAGTCATCATTTTCAAAAACTCTTTAGCAGAATCACACACATAGGTCTTAATACATCCTGTAACATAGCACAAACACATGGATTTCAAATCATAATATATTCCTTTCCAGTTTAACACTTTGTCTCCTTTCTCTGGGCCCCAAATTAGATTGCAAGGTCTTCAAGACAGGTTTATAATGCAACTTCTTCCAACAGTTTACTTTCAAGACTCCCAAAAGTTCCCAGCAAAGAATTTCCTTGGATTCCAGGTATAAAGCTGAAAAAGTTACACATGCAAAGTATGTGCATAATTTAAGGTGCCCTTTCCAACCACGGAGATTTTCAATGAATCCAATTTATATGATCGCCCTTTTAAGACAGAAATTGTACAACCTTGTGGAAAACACATTTTCATTGCAGCTGCCCTTGAATACATTTGGAAGCCATACCTAATGAAGACAATCTGCTCCTGAAAGGAGGAGACTTACACTATCACATTTCAAAATTAGTATTGCTCTGGATTGAATTCAAATGGAATTCTTCAAAGAACAGCTCAAAGATGCAACTATTTGGTCTTCCAAGAAAAGTATGGGTTCCAACAAGCTCTTGACCTCAGCATACAAATCTGGATGGATGGGAGAGGAGTTGGATGCAAAATCTATCTATTGTGGTTTTTTAATTACTGACACCAAATAACAGTCTACTCCCCCTTTTTGCTTTTCTGTCTAATCACCAGAATGTTTGTTTTTTGCAACTCTATTCATATATTTATGAATTCACCCCATTCTCTCCAGATCGCAACTGAAAACTAATGTGATGGGGTTATTAGAAGAAGTCCAGGGATCATATTCTAATCCTCCCAGTCATGAAGATTATTCAGAGATACTGGACCAGCCTTTCACAAGCCACCTGAATGCTGTCCTTAATTGACCAACCAAATACTTAAAATGGAATAATCACTGTAAATATGATAGTTAAAAAGGAAACAAAAATAAATTGTAGAGGCGGCCCAGTTCTGTGATAAAATAATTAATATTTTGGTTAGACTGTTGTTGATATTAGAACAAAGAGACTAATTTTAGGATTACTGATATTTGAGTTCTGTATGCTTTTTTTAATTCTTTAAGTAAATCTACTTGCCTACTCTGAAATATTTTTCATTGCTAGCAATTAAAATCAAATTTATCTTCCACCAATGAACATTTGAGAATAAGGTCTATTAAACTCAAAATTAATTTTGTGAGCTTCAATTCCTATCCCTAGTCTTATAAGAAAACATTACATCTACTAACATTTTGTTGAAAATCATCCCAACCAATTGTGAGTCGTAACACTATTTGTTAGTATACCCTTGCTAAGCCACACCAAAGACCAAACACCTATCCCCAAATCATCAGAGACACTTTGAAAAAATACATGAGAAAATTCAAGTGACCAAAGCAAAGAACAGCATGTTATATTATTAAAAGCTATACCACACAATATTAGATTACATTACCATGTGTACCAACTCAAACATATATTTTGTTTCAACGGTACCATACTGACAACCATAATGAGAAATAAGATTCAGCATATGCACAAGGGCTCACAAAACAAAAATAATCCTTTCATAGAGGAAGGTGCATACATTAACATCCTTATTTCTGACAACTTTATTTCTATAAGCATTTTATTTTGTTCTAATATGCTATTCACAAAAACCACCTAAATCTGAAAATATTTAAAATTGTAGTTGTGTGGCCAATAAGTCTAATAATTTTAGCTTTATAAATTTTAAGCTTGCTAGTTAGGAATAAATTGGTTACCTCATGTCAGATAGTTTGATCATTGACATTAGTTCCATTAGTTTGACAGGAAACCATTTTTAAGAGTTTCCACAGAAAGTTTTTACAACTTCTATTGCCTTTAAACTGGAGAAGAATCCAGTTTAAAGACATATATTTATCTTACACGAGAAGAGGTATCTTTCTTGGTCATTCTAATAGGTGGCAAAAGGGCATGTGAATAGTGCAGTAAATAGGAAAGGGAGAGCAGTCTAAAAATTTCATGGTCTTTGGAAGGAACACTAGGAGCTATCATTCAACAACAACTGAAGGGACACAAATTCTTAACCTCCAAGTTTAGAAAAAGGTTACACTCTAATGGATAGGATAAATAGGGACCAGAGTTCCCCAAGTTAGTACCTGATACAACTCATACCATCAATCATGTTGGCTGAGGATGACAAACATTATAGACAAATGTACATGAAGGATGATAGGTTACTAAACCATATTATCTACTAATGCAACTTCCAAGTATAGCCATTCTTTGACATTTGGCCAAGTTCCCATTTCACAGTAAAACACAGCATTATTTTTAATTAGTATGTTATTTGAATCCATCCATTATGATTTGGAAATCATGGTTCGTGTTTTAGTGTACTGGGTGAGACAACTTTGACTTGGACAGTAAATGACAGTTCAATAAACCAAGTTTTAGGACAGTGGTATCCAACCTTGACAACTTTAAGACTTGTAGATTTCAACACCCAGAATTTCCCAGTGGGGTTTTGGGGAGTTCAAGTTCACAGATCTTAAATTTGCCAAGATTGGACACTCCTGTTTTAGAGGAATGTGTAAAACAAGTCGGTTTTTTTACCAGTATGCACTCCTGAAGTGGGGACAGCATTCTTTACTTATATTTTTGGAGGGAGGGGGGTGATGTTGATGTTCATCATACATAAAATCTATTCTGCACACTTCAAATCACTCTTCCCTTCAACAAATTACTTTAAAAAAAAAGAATGATTTCTTCAAGTAGACTTAGACAAAGTGAACCCTTCTACTTTTGCTCAATGTTAGGAATTTTTTACATTAAAAAAACCCTACCCTGTCCTTCCCTGACAATCTGATAAAGTTCTTTAAATCCACTGATTGACATTTTTCAACCAAGGACAAAAAACCCAAACATCTGGCATAAATTGCTGCTCCTCATTTTGTCCACAGTTTCTTTCATAACTCCCCTTGCAAAACCAATTCTTGGATTCCTAGGCCTCCATTCCCTTTCCAACTGGCTCATGTAATGATAGCAATGACAGATGGGACTGTAAGAGGGGAAAGTGGAATGCCAGACCTATATTTTTCAACGCACCAGAATCTTACCCAAGCAAGAGACCGTTATTATAGCTCCCGCAAGGCTACTCTTTCCTCACTGGCAACCTTAATAGGAACTCCTTGACTTGCAAAACAGGAAGGGAAAAACCGAAGACGTTATGCAGCAGGTTTTTCCAAGAAACAAAAACTGTTGGGAGACATGTGTTTTCTGGTTCTTCCTCTAGTGCAGAGACAGTTCTGGAGAAGCAAAACATTCAACTGATTTCCTCTTCCCAGTCAGAGGCCCTCTTTCACTTCTGCTGTAATTCCCTAACTCCAGGCTCTCTCCACCATATTTAACTCTCTTTTGAGACCGCCTAACTCTTCTTGCATCTGGGAAAGTCCCACCAGGATGTCATCTAATAACAAAAGCTTTTCAGAAGATCTACTCCCTGCCTCAAAAAAAAGGGGGAAACTTATGTCATACCCAGAAGGTAAAAGTAGATAAAACCAGAAAGAAACCCGAGTCCAGATCAATTCATTTTTTTTTCCAAAAAAAAAAAAAAAAAATAACCCTCTTGCATCAGCTTGCCCCCACCACGATGCTCTCGCTTAAGGGTATTGGGTTTCATCTATATCCCAAAGCCAGCCAGGCTTCTTCTAGCAAACCCAGGTTGCTAAGAGTCAGGATTCACTTTTTTGAAAACTTGTTGCTCTTCCTTCCACAAGAAAATTGTTCTCCCCAAGGTTCGTTCACCCACCCAGCCATTTCTGCAATGGACGCGTTTCTCACCGTGCTGTAGAGGAGGGCATCGGAGTCCACCGGTTCCGACAGCTCACTCAACTTTCGATCCCACTGGAACAGGTTCTGCTCCCCGCCGTCCAGCACCTCCATAGTCAGCCGGGGCCCACCAAAAAAAACCCCAAATAACGAGGAGGGAAAGGGGACACAAAGGAAGGGAGCAGCAGAGTCCGGAACCCTCTCAGCGGCCCTTTAAAACCGTCCTGGGAAGCAACCTTGTTCCATAAGGTGGAGCGTCATTAGGAGCCACGAGCCCACTCGTGCGGCTTCCACTAGCAAGAAACCCAGCCCAAACACCCACAGACACACGCCCGGCTCCTTATCTCCCAGAAATGGCTACTCAGCTTAAAAAGGAGACCGAAAACTTCTAAGAAAACCCCGCAACAACACTACTGGACTCAAAAGGTATAAAGCGTCACTGTTTCCTATGAGGGAAATCAGCACAGACGGGCAGACTGGGGAGCGCAAACGCGCGACCGTCCCTCCCCTCACCGCCTTCGACTTCACAGTGACAAACAGAGGCCGTTTTTTTTCCTGCAGGCCACCCCACTACCCAGCCTGGACTCCGCCTCCTGGCCAATCCCTAAAGCCGAGAGAACCTGCTTCTAAAGGCTGCCACCCAATCAAAATCCGCTTCCCGGGCTTAAAGACCCGCCTCCTTTGTTTCAATGCCGCTTCACCCCCGCCTCCCCCCATTCCAGCTGTGTGGAATGTGGGCGGGAAAGCCCAACTACGTCAGTGAGGAGGCGGGCAACCTCTAAGATTTGTTCTGCTTTGATATTCGATTTGTCCTGGCCGACCAATAACCTTGGTCCTGTCGGCTGCAGGCAGCGTGAATGGCAGCCAATGGCTTAGCGACAAGAATACAGCTTGGAGAGAAACCCCGCCTCGCTGCGAGGAGAGAGTCAAAATAAAGCACTGAAGGGAGACAGAGAGGAAAGGAGTCGTTTAACCTTTTAAACGGGGGGCCACTGGGTGACATTTAACCGAGAGGAAGTTAGTTGTCCCACGTAAAAGGGATTTCTCTTCGGCCTTCAATTAAAAGCCCAGGGCAGGCGATCCGGTTCCGGATTGACTCATCCTTCAGTCTATATAGAAACTGGGAGCAAAGGTTGCTCTTTCTTAAGAAAGCAAACACGTGCAGGGGGAAATGAGGATGTATTTAACCCTGGTAGCAGGAACAGAAAGATAACAAGGTTTATTAACAAAAAATAAATAAATGCCCTGAATTGACCCGTTTGATCCTGTTTCATGTCTTTTTATTTATTGATTTGATTTGATTTGTCAGTTGCTTACAAGTTAATAGGTATAAGAATATACATGAGTATGAATACAGGAAATAGGTACGAATAAATGGGGACAATAGGACAGGGATGGTAGGCACATTGGTGTGCTAATGCACGCCCCTTACAAACCTCTTAGGAATGGGGTGAGATCAATAGGAGACAGTTTAAGGCAAAGGTCTCCGAACGTGGCAACTTCAAGACTTGTGGACTTCAACTCCCAGAATTCCTCAGCCAGCAAAACAAGTCTTAAAGTTGCCAAGTTTGTAGACCTCTGGTTTAAGGTTTAAAGGAGTGGGGGTTTGAGAATGTAACAACAGGGTCAGGTAGTGTATTCCAGACATTGACCACTCTGTTGCTGAAGTCGTACTTTCTGCAATCAAGTTTGGAGCGGTTTATGTTGAGTTTGTATCTGTTGTGTGCTCTTGTATTGTGGTTGAAGCTGAAGTAGTCATTGACGGGTAAGACATTGCAATAGATAATTTTATGTACTGCACTTAGGTCAGACCGTAGATAGTGTAGTTCTAGGTTGTCCAATCCCAAAATTTCAAGCCTGGTGGTGTAGGGTATTCTGTTACGAGCAGAGGAGTATAGTGCTCTTCTCGTGAAGTACTTCTGGACTCACTCAATTGTATTAATGTCCGATATACAGTACGGATTCCAGACAGATGAGCTGTATTCAAGAATTGGTCTAACAAAGGTTTTGTATGCCCTAGTTTGCAATTCAATATTACCGGAGGAGAAGCTTCATAGGATTAGGTTTACAATTCTTAATGCTTGGATAACAATTTCCATCATGCCCAGCCAACAAGCTCAACCATCAGCCTTTTTCAGTCTGATGAAAAAGATGCTGTAAGCAGACTCCACAAAATTTTTGATGGAATTGGATGTCCAAGACATTTGGAGGGTATGGTAATTGGAGAAAGTTGCTGAAATGTGCAAATCGCAAGGCTACAAGATTTGGGTTGCAAAAGATCCAGAATACAGCAGAGAGATAGATGGATTTCTCTCTCTCTCTCTCTCTACAGGTAGTCCTTGTTTAGTGACTGCCTCATTTAGGAACTGTTTGCAGTTATCATAATAAAAGAGTAACTGTATAACCGATCTTCAGTTTATAATCTTTGCAGGGAAGAAATATCCATCTGGTTCAGTTCCAAGCTGGGAAAAAGACACTGGAAACTGGAAACATGGAGGCTGGTTGGAAAGAAGGTTCAATGATGAAGCAGAAGCATATGGGTGGTTCTGGGCAGCTGACCACATGGAGTTGAGAGGGGTGGGTTATACCTGCTCTTGGGCTTTGCACTTGAGCTTCCTGTTCCTGTGTAAGAACATGTGTTTTGTCAGACTCCCATGGGGCCATGTAGGAGTTATGTAGGGTTCATATAGGTTGTCTGAGCTCCCAGGTTTGATTGAAGTTTGGATTGCTGAGATGATGCAATGAAGAGGCTTTGTGTTCTGAAAGGGTGTTGGGCAGAGATGGTATTTGACTGGTTCGCACCGGTTCAGGCGAACCGGTAGCAGAAAAAACTGCCGCTTGGATGAACTGGTAGAAACAATATGGCTACTGGTTCAGCCGAACCGGTAGCTAACACTCACCCCCTGCATGCATGCGCTTTCCCCTCCCTTCCTCACATGTGCACGCCATTCATCCCTGACCCTCTCAGATGATCTGCGCACATTTTTTAGCTACCGGTTCAAAAAAGTGCCATTTGGGCCAAACCAGTAGCTAAAAAACGTGTGCCGATCAACTGAGAGGATCAAAGAGTCCTCTCAGATGATTGGTGCGCACATGTGCAGTACACATGTGCCTGTAGGCGTGCACATGCACAGAAGGGTGGGGGAGCGCCCACACGCACAGAGGGGGAATCCATGCACACTTGTGCACGCATATACATGCGCACAATCAGCAAACCAGTGGCAACACCGGGAGGAAACCACCACTGGTGCTGGGCAATTCCTATTATGGCTTAATAGCTTTGTCCTGGCTTGGAACTTGGGCTAATCATATCACTCTGCCTTTATTCAGACTTTGCTGCAGGGAATTTCAAGATATCCTGTCTTGAATGGATTTCTGCCTGCAGTATTTGCTTTGCCTATGAATAGAGCTATCTATCTCTTTATCTCTTAAAGAGAAGCAGCTAAACAGAAAGGAGTACAAATGCTGGCAACAATGCCACCATCATAACACCTTTGATATGTTTGGAAACTATCATCTGAGGTGGAGGTGAGGAATGTAGTCTTTGACTCAGGAGACAGCAAGCATGTAAGGAACATGAATGACAGATACCCCTACCATATAGGGAGGGATAAAGAGGAACTCATGATAATTCAAACATGCATGTCAATGAGAAAGCTATGCTCTAAAAACAGGATTTTGCATCGATGGAATTAACTTGCAAAAATAAAACATCATAGAAAAACACAACCAGACATGGCTTTTATTTTGTAATGCTAAAAACCTTTTCAGTCTCATCTGATGTCTTTCCAATGATAGAAAGTTACAATACTCTGTCATGTACTGACATCTGCTGAGGGCTATTAAGAAAGGTGGGGGCTATTAAGAGTGAGCCTGCTTTCTGCCTCTAAAAAAACATGCTTCTCCATTTCTCATTTAGGGAAATATAATATTTTGCCTTTTTAATTTTTCTCAAAGTATTTCATTCTTCTAGGAAGAGGGGTGGGTGCTAACTTTCTGCATAGATCTGTAAAGCAAAAGAAAGCTTAAGATGAAAAGCACAGTCATAGTTTCATTTAATAATCACTTCCTTTAATATAACCAAATTGCCAGTTCCAATTGTGGTTCCTAAACAAGGATGACCTGTACTGCTACCTATTTGCTGCCTGGCATTCTGCAGATCAGATCTGGTAGCTCTGGAATCAGCACACCTGGACTCTCCAATGAAGATTTGCATTCCAAGGTTACCTTAACTATAATTTACTCGGGTTTTTTTACTACCGGTTCTGTGGGCGTAGTTTGGTGGACGTGGCAGGGGAAGGATACTGCTCCTGTGCAGGGCAACAAAAAAAGACCCAGCCAATCAGCTGGGACTTGGGAGACAGAGAATAGATGGGGATGGGGCCAGTCAGAGGTGGTATTTGCCGGTTCTCTGAACTACTCAAAATTTCTGCCACTGGTTCTCCAGAACCTGCTAAACATCACCTCTGGTTTGCACTGACTTAGCAAAGGAAATAAAGAGCAAAAGGTAGATCATTCTGCAAAGCCTGGATATCTAGTAATAAAATATTGTCTCTAGATATTGATATTAATATCAAGTCTTATGCACGACCTATTTAGGAGTAAGCCCTATGAACACAACACTATTTAAATAACTGCACCCACATCCTGTGAAAACAGGATATTTGGAGCAAGGATGTCAGTGAAGAATATAAAAGTAAAACAGTTCATAAAGGTTAGGTATATATTTTCAACTTCCCAGAATTCTTGCCACATAAAATTGTAAACAAAATAGGAGGGGGAGGAAGAAGGCTGATAGTGTGCTCTAAACTTATTCATTTTTTAAAAACAGAAAATGCCTAGCTTTTCTTGATATGGTGTCCTCAATATGTTTTGGACCAATTCCCAGAATTGTTAGACAGTTCTTTGTTTATTATGCTGTGGAAGAATTCTGAAAGTTTGAGTTCAACATATCTGCACACTATCAAGCTGCAGATTCTCTTTCAATAGTTGAAAATTATGTTTCAGGTTTTTCCAGTTGCTAGACATGGGAAAATATAAACCACATTTATTTTTTCTTGAAGGACAATGAGAAAATGGGTGATACCTGCATAACAGTCACTGAACCCAAACTCTGCTATTGTTGTTTTTAGGGAGATGGATTTTTTTTAAAGAGATGAAAGCCTTTAACCCTCCATAATAGGGGAAGGTGATTGAAGGAGTTATAGTTTTTCAACTTCAGGAGGTGCTGGAAGAACTAGAGATTCTGACCTATTTCAAACTGGTTTCTGAAGAAGCTGAAGGACTGAGACTCCAGATGAATGATGTTTGGTTTAGAATGCAAAGCACTGTTGACTTTGTTGATTCTTCTTGAGCTCTCAACAGCCTTCAATGGTACTGATCATAGTAAACTTATGAATTTACTTGAATTGTTAATACTATTTACATAGTCACCCATGTCTCCAAGGTGACTCTAGATGGCAATCAAAATTAAACCTAACAGTTCATACATCAACACAGAAAGAACAAAATATAACATATGCAGAAGTGGTATTCAGCAGGTCCTGACCAGTTCTGGAGAACCGGTAGCGGAAGTTTTGAGTAGTTCGGAGAACCGG
>JAOYMU010000283.1:14496496-14508766 GCA_025802295.1 Psammodynastes pulverulentus
TGGCTTTGCAATGCTGGCTGAGGAACTCTGGGAGTTGAAGTCCACAAGTCTTAAAGTTGCCAAGGTTGGAGACCCCTCGTCTAGCAGACAGATAGACTGTGCTGCCTGTCAAAAGAATAGAATCTTGATGAGTTGTTATAGTTGGAAATAACAGTCCCTGATCTGGTTAACAAGCCAAATTCTGATCCAATGAAGAAGTGAATTCTACATGGGCACATCTCCTATTTTTTGTTAGCAATGCATTTTTCAAGACGTAGGAAATAAATGCGAAAGGAAAATGTTTTCAGCTGAAGCATTGGAAGTTACTTGGATGTGAAATAGTCTTTCAAAGAATCTGTAAAAATGTATTGAAGATTGTTCACTGAGAAGAGGCAAGTGGACAATATCCTATATACAAAGTGTGAGCTCCCAAACTCACATATCTAATGACCGAATTGTACTCCATCTGACATATTTTTGGCAAATGATGGTGGTTACAGTATATGCAGAATGAACCCAAAACCAAGAAAAGGCTACTTGAATTGCATAGTAGTTAAGGGAGAACTGGATGCAACCCAGGCCCCATCTATGCTCCATTAAGTATAACTTAGTCCTGATGCATAGCAGAATTTGTAAATTCAGCAACAGCAATAACTGATCTGAAATTATGGCAAATTAGGCCACTGAAATGTGTGTGTTACACCATTTTTAAAAAATGATCCTGCTTGTAAAACGCCAACACATATTGGGGAAGAACTCTGGTTTCACACATGCATGACTAACTAGATTCCAAATCAGAGTAGTTTAGAAGAAATTTCAGTTCTGCCAAAACTATAAACTCAAGCCTTAGCTCGTTGATTTCAGTGCAACTTGGAGAGGCACCTCACGTTCCTTCGGTATTTTAATTTAAAATTAAAATCGGTCGCTTAATCTTATGACATTCCTCTAACAGAATAATATAGAAATCATAGTGAGAAATGACAGGAAGAATAAGGGCAGATTAAGTATGGCGTTTCTAAGATTTTCCCCATGAGACAATCAACTTTCTTATATTAATGGAGCTAGGACTTACTCAAGAAGTGTGGTTACTGGAGACAAAGGACTAGATCAGCAGTTGATTTATCCTTCAATAGTAGTGACAGAACTATCTCACATTAAAGTAGCAATCAAGTTCAGGTGACACAGAGCAGAATGCAAAAACTCTGTTCTGCCATAAGGGACTGTCATTTCTTTCCTCTCCTTACCACCCAAACTTGTTTCCTGAGATAGGGTTAATAGCAAGGCCAGACATGCTGCTGGGCTGCAAGATGGCAGAACTGGAGGACTAGAAGCCATGCCATTCCTGGGATGTGAGAATTTGGTTTTCCAGTCAGTCATTAAACCGGTTGTTGAAAACCCGCAGCAGTGGCCTTCTATGAAAGGAGAGAAACACAAACCAAATTAAAGCACGTTGCAAAAACGTTCATTTTGTTGCTGCTTCAGCAGCACCTTAAGGTCACTTGCTGAGGAGATAAACAAGGACAAAACTCTCTTTTGGCAAATGTGCATCTTGACCAAGGACAATGAAGCTGAGGACAGATAACCCAAGTGTAAAAGATACTTGGAATTGCTGCTAAGGCAGGGGTCGGCAACCTTAAACACTGAAAGAGCCACAAAGGTCCTAACCAGAAGCTCCTCATTCAATTTTGGAGCTGACCAGAAGTTCAGTTCCCCCACTACAGAATCTCCTCCTAGTGCGGCATCCTTTTTCCTCTGCTGACCGGCAGTCCGGTTCCCTCACCCTAGAGTCTCCTCCTAGCACAATGTCCTTTTTCCTCTACCTGTCCTAACTGAAAGCCCTATCAATTGCGGAGTTGACCGGCGACAGGGAGCCTCAGCAGAGGGATGAAAGAGCTACATGCGGCTTCAAAGCCCCGGGTTGCCAACCCTTGTGCTAAGGAGTCTTGCAATGAAAGAAAGTGTTGGAAAGAACCAATTCAACTTCTCTTTCTGATTTTCTCCCCATTAACTTTTATAACATTGACTTTATTACAAGGCTTTCAGAGACAAGGGTGGGTTTCCCCCCCCCTCCTGTTGATAGCAATACATGCAAACAGTTTGTTTAGAACCAGTGACTTCTACAGTAAGAGGAACAACAATGGAGGCGCCAATATTCCTGATCCTCTTGTCTCACTGACAAAGAGGAAGAACCAGTGAGAGAATTTTTTTTAGGAGGCTTCATCTGTTGAATTCACTTCAAGAATGAACCTCTTCCCTCCCCCTCCTCTCCCCTGCCCTCCAATTCACAATTTTAAGTTTGTACATATTTATTCAGGCATTTGGATTAAAAAAAAACCAGTCACATCTGGAACGTACTGATATGAAAATGAAACTTATAGAACAAGATTTTTTTTCTATTTATATAAAGCATTTCATGAGAGAATGAAAGAAAAGAGACAGAGCTAGAGGTATTAATTTTTTTTTTTAAAAGTGGAAAGACTGGAGAATTGTACTTGTGATCCACAAGGCTTCCAGTATTTGAATAACTGCAAGGGAAAACTTTTAGGGACTTATACTTTGTCTTTTGAGGGATCTACCTCCTGCAAGACAGAGAAAATATGATCCTGGCTAATGAACGTGAGAGGTATGCATTCTCTTAATGAAAAACAATTGTAGTTGTGAGCTGCCGCACACTTAGATGCAACCTTGTAGAACTTCAAGGACAGGGATTGGAATACCTCAAGAGGGGAGAAAAGCAAGATGGACTGCCAACTGAAAATTTGGAAATTCTGGGAGTCCCAGCACATCTGGATGGAATAAAAAAATAGAATGGCTGAGCTAGGTATTCAGGAGCAACTATATTGATGAGAAGTTAATACAGTTTTTAAATTATAAACTGTTGATACAAGAGCGTATAATCTTTTTTTGACAACCAATCTCCTTTGTAATTTTAACAGCATGCTTTGGGAACTTTTCTAGCATGATGGCTATGGTGGACACAGTTAATCACAAAACACTGATTTACTACCACTAATTCTGACTTCCCAGGATTTTCTGTATAATAGCTTAGCTTACTTTTCCCCTTTCATCTGGATGGGTAGGCTCATTTCCAAACATCGAGTTGCAGACTCTTAGCATTTTTATTTTCTATGGAATGGCTTTGGGATCCGTGTCAAATACAGAGACATTGTTGGGAATACAGATTATGCTTGAAAATTGTAGTTATTTCATAGAATGCTACCTATCCTACTTTTTGCAATTAAAAAACAGATTACTAATAAACTAAAACTAGGAGGAGCGGGGTTCATGGGTGCTAAGCAAAATGTCAGTGAGCCCTTTGTGGCCCCTGAGGGTTAGACTGCAAACCCAAGGTCTTTAGTAGATTTACTCATGGTCTCTAAGAGAAAGTGTTATCTACCCATACCCACACAAGATTAACTGATCTGTGAAGTGGCAAAAACCTTTATTCAGTTAGAAGCAGATCACAAAATCTTTGCATGATCAATGTGACTAGAATATTGAGTGATTTACCAAACGGTTACTTGAAGTGCCTGTAACCTCTAACCTCATCTGTAATGGTTAACAGTGAAGAGATGATTTTTTTTATCACACTAGTACCAGTCCTAAACAGAGCAAAAGTAGCTAATTATCTTTGGAAGCAGATGTTAGGGATTGCTGAGTGTGCAACAATAACAGTTTCTCAGTGATTACTTTCTTTTGAAGGATAGAACTATGCACTTGCTATTCTCAGAAACAGGGGCAGATATTGGTTCATTGCCCATGTAAAATTCAAATACTATTCCAATTGGCTTTTCCTATATAGAAAGAAGTAAAGGTGCCATCTTGCCCTGCTTTTGGTAACAAAATATCTTGGGACAGCCATGAACCTCATCCTACCTGATCAAGGTTAAGTCAATTCATCTACAAAATGACTAATATGTACCCTGTGGTAAATTACCACTATAGTAAGTTACCATTACAGTAAACAATTGGTGATATTTATCAGCATCTCAAAGTAAGGTCTAACTATGTACTATGTACTATGAAATAAGGCCATATAGAATAGGAATCTCACACAGACATCTCAACACTCTCACTAAACTACAGTTCCCAAATGGCTTTGGGAGAAGCAATAACAAACTAGCATAAATCTGATTAAAATGTTGTGGCATAGATTCAGTTTTTCTATGACAGCCTTAAAATGAACCTGTAGTGTACTACAGTATAGGATGCATACTATACATCGCAAAGATTCCAGGTTCATGCTACAGCATTAATTCCTTCACCCCCACAGTTATTACTAAGATAAAGGAGGGTGGCCATTTTGATTTCATTGTAAAGTATTTTCCCAAAGAAACCAAGGGAGGTCACAGATTCATCATTAGACACATTCAGCCAAACAGAAATATTCTATAAGGTCATCTGAACACTTTGAAATTCTTCAAAAATTACATATATACATTTACATACAAATATGCACATATACAAGTACATCTGCGACTTTCATTTAACTTCATGGTGGCACTTCAGTTAAAATATATTCTCATCAGAGTTGCCATTAGCAGGGTACCAGACTAGGTACAGACCAAATGCAGCATTTAATAGGAGCAGCTGCTCATATGTTCCTACAGTGTATAGGAAACAATTATGCAAACACAAAGCAGAAGGCCTTAAACCTAGAGCTCCTGCTTAGGAAAAATGTGAGAAGGAAAAGATGAAAGAGGACAGCTCTGGGACTTCTTAAGATCAGAGGTGGCAACTTTCTGTTCTTTTCTTTTAATCTAACAAATCTATTTTACTTCTTTCTTTTCTTTGTTGAGGTTCATGCTTCATGGTAGCATCGTCAACAATATCTTTGCCAAGTTTTACCATCTCTAAGCTACGTTTTCATACTAGCTGCCTGAAAATCAATGTGTTTCACAGGTTGAACCCAAGGAGTCACAGATAAGGACAACTGAATTCACAACAGGATTGTATTTTCACTGATTTTACTATTGAGTGTTAGGCTATGTATTGCAGCTCCTGTGAAGTGGAAGTTTTTATGCAGTTGTAATGAGAGCTCCTACTTCTTAACCATTCAGCATAACCACTGTGTATATAATTGGTATTGCAAACCATACCATAGCATACCATACTCAACCATACAAAAGATCTCGGCAATCACTCCACCTATTTAATCTTTTTAAACCTAGATTTAGTTTTGCTGAATATGTATCATTATTATTTTGTCAGTTATTAAATGCCAGGGATAGATTATTCTACTTCCTTATTGTAAGAATTTACTTAGAGTAGTGGTGATCATCATTTGTAATTACTGGAGGTGCCTTCTGGGAAAGAAATGGTGAATTGAAAACAGCTTCACTAAAGCAACCACAGTGGAATGAAGAGTCAGGAAATAGACTTGAGTTTTGGTAATTCCTCTCTGGACAAGGAATGGATATGAGATCACTCACAACTGTTCCAGATAGTTGGTCCTTGTAAGGAAACCACAAGACAATGATCTCTGGTGGGTTTAGAGCTCTGGGAGATGATGGAATGAGACATCTTACTTATTCAAAAGGACACTGGATTCAAATATTTCTTTTTCCAATCTCTTTTGGAAATTGCTTTTTAACTGCTTTTCAGCTATTAGGAACCTTTGGATTGATAGGTTGTATTGCACTGGTGAATTTCTTTCAATCCTCAGTGCAATAAGTTTTAAATACAGATTTAAAAAAACTGTATTGTTTTCTAAACAATAGAAAACATTTTTGAATAACAGCAAAAAAAGTGATTAGAACAGCAAAAAAGTGATTAGTATGGGGCCATATAGATTTGATTATTATTTTTTTAGAATTAATGATAAGAATCCTTGTGGGAAATTACTTTTGTTTTGAATTCTCTTAAAATATACCACTACTTATATATACACGATGAGATTTTGAAGGTTGGACACTAGAGGGAACCAGAAGGAACTGAAGATTACAATTACCGGTGCATTTGACTAAAACAGAATGAAGCAAAATGTTTTAATATTGGACATGCTGAATGATATGATTGTTCTGGGTTGAATAATCGACCCAGAAATTAATTTTAAGAGTGTCTGCTTCTATAGACAGACTGCGTTTAAAATATATTATGGAACAGTTTTAGGACATTATTTGAAGGGGCTAAAGAACAAGATTTTTAAAGTTAAAAGGAAGAAATGCAAACTTGGTTTATTTGATCAAGGTTAAAATATATATATGTTCTTATCTCTGGTAACCCTCAATGGATTCTGCTGATCAGGGCTGAAACAATGATTTTTTTAAGGATTTGTTTAAACATAGATGAGATTTGGGAAGAAGGGATCGTTTATTATATTTTAGGAGGTGATAAATTATTAAAATTGTTTACATTTGCTATGATGAAGGGGGAAGTCATTTCATTGTTTATTTCTCTTCTTTTTCTTTAACTATATTATTTTTCTTTCTTTCCATTTTTTCCTTTTTCCACTATTTTTGATTTTTATTCTCTTTTTAGTTTGCATTAGTTTTTATTTTTGTTTTGTTAATAACATTATTTTTTAAAAAATATGGTGATGGATTATGCCCCATCTGTTGAACCGGAAGGACTTTTGCCACCTTTCCTCTGAATTCTTCATGAAAATGTTTTTCCTCAGAATGAAATTTTGTACAAGGATAGCCTTCCTGTGCTGCTGTGCCAAAGATAGCAAGACTATTTTACCTACAGTGCCCTGTACTGAGGAATGTCCTATCCCAATAATTCATTTGGCCTGGTGGGTGTCCTGATGTTTTGTTCTGATGACCTGCAAGACACTGCCATCTGCTCTACAGCACATCAATGGCTGACGTTCTGAGGAACCATTATTCCTTATGCCTTAATATGTGCCTTAAAAAGTGCCACAAGACACTCGTATTTCATATTGTAGATGCCACATTAAGATCTTAAAACAGAGTTATTTAAGGAGAAAACATAAAAATCCTCTCGTTTTAATATTTTGTTTGTTTTTATAAAGTAGTAAATTGATGAATAAATGGCAAATGTATGAAAAAGGCACTCAACTGATGGATTTTTTTCTGTAATGGCTCACATGCAGAATCTGAGTTCCCTGCCATCTCCTGACAGCCACAAATAATTTTAGCTCATTCAACCTGCTTGCAGAATTCCAGTTTTTTTTCAGACCATGTGACTCTTATTTCAATATTGGTGATTGAACATCCTATGAAATTCAACCAAAAGCATCCTAACCTCATAGACAGAAAGTCCTTGTGCTATACACAGGTAATGTTTCTTAAGGAAGACAACCTTGGGATGCAACTCTTAAAATAGCCCACTCTTAAAATAGGTGGATGGTAATAGGTTGGAGAAGTCTGGCATCAATTGCAGGCACACAGAACTGCATTGATTTATTTATTGGTTTTCACATTCCAGTTTTCTGCCAACATTAAAAGGAAGGTGGTGTAGACCCATATCCCCAACTGATGGCTTATCTCACCACTGAGATTTTCAACATTAAAGTTATTCCTGACAATTCCTTTATTCTGCTTTGCTTCTGAAACTGTCTGCAGCACCAATTACATTTTTTAAAAACCTCCTGCAGTTAAAATCAAGGAAACTGGAGTAAGTCACTAGGACTGAGCTTGAGTTGCAGGAGACTTGACTGACCTTGTTACTCAGATTCTAATTTCCCTGAATTTATGGAAAATATAGGCATTGGGCCTGTAGAGAATGGATAGAAGAATTGCTTCCACATCAGAAATATTTTATGCTGTTAATGAATCCTATTGCTGTGCTCTGAAGCAATTATAATATTCTGTGCATTTTTGTTCATTTTACAAAATGATCTAAATCTGCATTGAGGATTCTTTTCAGCCAAAAGAACTTCAATTTTGTTGGGATTCCCCCCCCCCCCCATTGCATGCTTTGACTCTCAATTAATCCAATTTAGTTTTAACAAACCCCATCGTATTTACAAGACCATCTTCCTCCAATTATTTCAATAAATAAATGAGATTTGATCCACTAAATAATAAACCTTATTTACATGGTCTGGCCTGATGCAGCATTAACATCATTCTACTGTAATCATTCCCAGTAACACACTGTCAGTCTTAAGGAGATCTTCTGCAACTGAACCAATTAATTCTGAGTCCATCACTGCTGAAGATAACACTGCAGCATCTCCTGGAGAGGCAAGGAGGAAGCTGCTTCCCATTGACTGTAAAACTTGCTTCATCCCATTTTTCCATTCCCTGGACTCTCCTCCATTTTGTGACACCTTGCTACATTCCCTCAACTTCTTCAATACATATTTGCTATTCTTTCCTTGTGCAGAGTTTAGGGTCCTCCTCACCTTTACTGCCAAACAAGGATGGTGACAAGAACACCAAGTTTTGCATTCCCCCATTAGCCAATCATGAACTTTCTGATTCATCAGCACTAAAGACACATGTGGAGTGGCATGACTGAAATTCTGGGTCCAGAAGTAGGATCTGATGCTGGTGGAAATGCCCTTACAGGCACCCCAAAACTGTGCTTTTGATGTCAGAGAGAAATTATGTAGTTCCTTCCTTTATATGGTAGCATGACTGGATTAAAGCCAACTGATGCCCTAAGCACAGCCCAACTATGGTGCCCTTGGCCCCTCCACTGCTTAACTGACACATTAAGGCTCAATGCTGAAAACTAAAGTCAAATGCAACCATGAAAGAATTAAGGGCATGATAGCTGAAAGGAAAAAAAAAATCAAGTGGTGCCCTCTTCCCTTAAAATATGTGCTTCCTTTGCTTAACGGTTAATCCAAGGCTGAGTGGTAGACCCACACACACTGTAATCGCATGGTTTATCTGCATGTGTAGCTACGATGAAAAGAGACATCAAGAAGATGTTGCTTCATGGATTAAATACTTCAGAATATACTTGGAAAGACTGTCTATATGCTATCTGTGCTTGCTTTTTGCCTTTAAAGGAAAGGATACTTCTGTACTGGTAGTTTTATTTTATGTCACGAGGTACTAAAAATAGAAGTGTGGTTCATCTGTTTTGGCAAATCCATCCTCCCATGTTATGCTAGTATTTTCCTCTGAAGTTCATTATTATATGCAATTAGTATCTGTGTCTACTCCATTGTCTTGTTTCCCTCTCTATGCCATAAAGACTAATCAGATCACAGGTTTTTCTGGATCATTAGCTGTTATTTTCGTTACCTTAAGGTCTCCAGATTTTTAGCATGAATATTTAACGGGAGGACTCAGGTATAAGTAAGTGAGGGAATAGTAAGAAATAAGGAAAAGAGAGGAAATAGATGAAAAGCATGTATGTGTAGGGGCACACTCGGTGGGCACAGAAGTCAAACTGATGGCTACAAAAGTGTGTTGAAATTCCATCCATTTTTAATGGGTGACACACATACAAACGGGCAAATCTTCAATCACAACATTTCAGCTGCCAGTTTGACTTATTTAACCACACCTTATAATACCGCTGTGGGGGGTTATCAAATCACAATCAAAAGTTTTGGTTTTTTATGAGGAATGGAATTCTTTTCTCTCCTTTCAAGGCCTTCTGGTCTACAAGTTTTCTCATCTTTATTTACTTATTGAATTTATTTGCCACCCATCTTGTAGCAAACAACTCTGGGTGGCAAGTAGAAGGCTCAGAAAATCAGGTAGTTCATGATAACTGTACGGACATCTGGTCTTGGTGCACCTGGACGTAAGAAGCAGCACCATGTATTACAATCCTTATTATTACCATTCCTTCAGAATTCCCCCATCACTATAATGGCTTTTACCCAAATGATTGTAATGAACAAAACAATGGCATAACAACAACAACAATCTCTGCCCAAACTCCTCCTGCACAGCTAACTTGATGATCAAACAACCACAAAGCCCACATTCCCTCCCCTTACCACCCACAATGGCTTCTATCCACCATCGGATGGTTCTTGATGTTCCGAGGCAAGGGGAGATCAGAGGCAGAACCAAATCCAGACCATGAAACGTGCAGCCTCCAGACACGCTTTTCCTCATCCATGCATAAGTCTTGACACCTTTTGTTGCAATCACAGTGAGGAGAATTTGGTAGAAGATCACATGGAAACGCCAGGTTTACTTTTCTTTCTTTCCTTTTTTTGGGTGGGGTGGAGGGAGAGTTACACACTATGCATCACAGCACTTCATTGAGACTTTCTCTTGCATTTCTGCCAACAGTTCAGCCTTGTCAATTAAGCCTGGCTGTAAGGCAGAGGGAAGTTGAAACAGCATTGTTAAAGCATCCACTCAAGGATCCTCATTTGAAGTTTTGTTCTGTAAGAATCTTGGCTGTTTTTTTTTTTAAGTTTAACAAAGAAAGGGAAACCTGCCTTAATCTTCTGCTTCATTCCTCTTTGATGGAACAGGCAAGGTTTAAAAAAAAAATCATGTGCGAGCAGAGAGATTCTGAAAATGGCCTTGAGAAGGTTAAATTTTAGAGAGGTAACTAAAGAGGTTCGTTTATTTACTGTTTATGTTTCCCCAATACAGTGTTTCATTTTTGTTTTCTTTACGCTTTGTAAAAGTACCTTATACACCAAGATACCTTTCTCCTTCCCTATCACATCACACCCAACTGGCGGTAGACAGATGCAACAATATGTTCATTTGATGTTTGAAGTGGAATGCTGAAGACTTTTTAGGAGCTGAATGGAAGAGCAATGTTGCAGAAAAGCTATTCCTTTCTCCAGAAAAAATAACAAGAACAATACAAAGCTGTAGAGAAGATGTAGGAGCCCCATTGGACTCCACTCTACCATGGCACTGGCAACTGTTTGAGATCTATATATAATATATGTTTATGTATATTAATTTATATTTATATATGTATAATATGTATATTTATAGGCTTGTTTGTACTTGTCTTAGCACACTGTCCCATTCTCAGGTCTCGATTTGGGGCAATTGGTCCTGGGGACAGGTTGAACAGAAGGGGCCAAGGTACAGAAGAAGCCAGAGATCAAAGTAAGACCTAGGCCTCCCCATGCACAAAACATGGACCAGCCGTAGCCATGGCTGATGTCATCAGGGAGTCCATACAGGTACCGGGGGTATCGGGAGAGCTCAAAGTTGATTCCAGCTACACATGTGCACAGTGAAATTATGCAGAAGGTTCCTGGAAGAGAAGAAGAAAAAAAGACAAAAGACAAAGAGGAGAAAAAAAAACAGGAAGAATGGGTTAGAATTATCACAATAACTCTTTGCCGACTATCTAAAAAGAAAGTAGCTGGAGAAAGAACAGGAGAATCAGAGATGGATGACTCAGGAATTCTAGAATGCCACTTAGTTTATTTAAAATATTTTCTTCTATCTTCAGTTTCCAAGGCAATTGCATAAACTTACAATATACAACTCATAATTAAAACAGTAAGTGTCCAAGATAATGGCCCTTGGGATATGATTTTATAGGTCAATGGATTGATTGGAAACACCCACTCACTCCCACTACAACAGCTACTAACGATCTTTGTTTAAAAAAATATTCCAGACAAACATTTAGAACATCTAGTCAAATAAAGCAATCATAACTTACAAGGAAAAAAACAAACAAACCACAGTCCAGTTGATCTAAACTTTCCTTTATATTCCTTTGGAAGACTTCTTGTTTGGAGTACGTTTAGGTTTGCAGGTTTGCAGGAAATATAATATCTGTAGCACTTTCATCTTGCACATATCATCCTTCTGATAAAGCTCTTCTTTGTCAATGAGAGGCAATACTTACAATACTCTGATAGCTACTCAAAAGCCCATGAGACTATATCAGTGATGGTGAACCTTTTCGGCACCGATTGCTCAAACTGGAAAGTATGTGCATGCGCATGAATGTGTGTGTGCCGGAGTGCTGGAAAACTGAAGACCGGCTGACCGTTGTGCACATGCCTGTTTTTTGGCCATTTGGGGGGCTGTTTTCAGGCTGGTTTTCAGGCTGTTTTTGGCCTGGAAATGCCCCCCCCAAATGGCCTGAAAACAGCCTGCAAAAAGGCCCCCAAAATGGCCTGAGAAACAGCCTGAAAAAGGCCTGAAAACAGTCCAAAAACAGCCTGGTTTTTGGCTGTTTTCCAGTGCTCCAGCTCCCATGAAGATCAGCTGGCCAGCACCCATGTGTGCACCAGAAACCAGAAGAGCAGTTGGCGATAGTGCACGTGCCCACTGAGAGGGCTCTGCGTGCCACTTCTGGCATGCGTGCAGGCATGAAATGTGAAATTTTTCCCAAGAGGTCCGTGGGCGTGGCTCCATGGGCATGTTTCTGTGGGTGTGTCTTGGTGTTCATGTGACTGGGTGGGTGTGTCTTGGT
>JAOYMU010000283.1:14592220-14608615 GCA_025802295.1 Psammodynastes pulverulentus
TCCTAAATGGTGTAAAGTTACCTAATCCCCTTTTTGAAGGGGAAGGATTCAAATGTGATATTGTTACCTGGAATTAGAAGCTTCATCATTAGCATTTTAGCCTGGCAATTTAAGCTTCTTTTTATGTTTAGGAAACAATTTTTTTCCTCTGAGCCAAGATCATTTCCTTTGAAGTACAAAGAGCTAGTTTTCAGAAAGTAAGCAATAGGTGTGTATTCTGAAGTCTGTTGTGAGAAAAGAAGGGCTGTGACTCATAATTTTTCCACTTGTGGAACGTTACTTGGAAACAATGTCTTCTATTGTTTGATGTGTTGCTTCATGATGTGCCTAAAATATCTATTATATTAAATGCATGTAATTCTATATAACAACTCGACTCCCCCCCTCTTATAAACACTTTTTGCTTTGCCTGAAGTACTTGTGGTTTGTGGAGTGGGGGGTTGTGGTGAAAAAGCCACTTTGCAAAGATGTTGAGTGTTCTCTCTCAAATTTAGGGACAAGGGCCTTTTTTTTCCAGCTGCAAGCCACTCAGGTTCTCGAGTCTCAAAGGCAACAACGTCTATTAATTTGCAACTTCTTATAATCAGTCTGAAATTTGAGAGAGAAACACTGAATACCTTTGCAAAGAGGCTTTTCCACTCATTCCCATAATACAAATCACAAGTACTTCAGGCAAAGCAAGAAGCATGGGTTAAGTTTTACATATTGAATAAAACATTTGTAGGTCAGAAAGCAACACTTCAAACAATACAGGACATTGATTAGACATGAGAAAAGACATACGCCTTTAAAATGTGTTGCACCTCCTCCTTTGCCATCTGGGCTTGTTTCTTTAACACTTGCAACATTCAAGGACTTCAGAATACCTCCTTATGGTTTGCACATCAAAGGAAATGGTTTTGGAAAGGTTTGTCAGACTTCAAAAGGAGGCATGGATGGATGCTCTGCTAAAATGCTAATATTTCCTTTATTAAAACAGTAATAATAAAGCCTGAAAGTCCAGGTAACAAGTCCATAACTGGATAGGCTTCGGTTAGTACCATGTTACTGAAATATCACTTGTTAACTAACAATTAAGGCATAGCCATCACAGCATTTTTCTTTTTTTTTTAAAGAAATTAAGTTTTAATGGCAAAACAGTGCTGCTCCTGGGCATCTAATGATTAAAACAGTGCAATCCAACCTCTCACATTACTAAAATAACTGGATCATCAATCATAAAATCACAGCAGAATTTAATCACAGTTTCAAAAGATCTAGACAACTTTAAAAAAAAATTGCCAGAGGCTAAACAGGTTTAAGAACCAGGTGAATTGTTCTGGAAAAGCCATTTCAAAAACCAGATAAACCTTGACTGACTGACTCAGTAGCAGAAATGGCAGCAGCTATAAAAGTATAGCTATTCACTGACACTCATGATGCCATCCCCCTCTCCAAATCACAATAAATGCTAAACTGACCCCTTTCCGTTTCATTTCACTGTCAACGTTCACTTCCTCATCTGTCAATCCTCCCTTCAATGTCCCACTCTACTCAATTCATACTTCTTCCCATTCCTTTTCAAATAATCCCCCAGCATGCTTCCATACCCAAGTGCACATTTCAAGTTAACATCCTTCTGACACTTGTAATTTCCTGCGATCCTGTGTAAGATAGCAAAGGTGTCAAGCCAGAGGCTCTACCATTGATTTGGCTCTTTCACCTGCTTGCTAGCCTGCCAAAGAAGGTGGCTTGTAATCAACTTTCTGATGCACTTCTGTGACACCACTAAAAATGCCCAGAGGGTTTTACTGAAGTTACATTCCGGTAGAAATCAGTTTGCTGTATTCAAGCACAGTGAATTAACACTGTAAGTATAGCCTAGACTCTAAACATAATTTTCTCTTTCTCTCAAAGGACTTTTCCCCTCCTTTAAAACCTGTATTTAGATCAAGAAATGTACTAGATTTCTTTAACGTTGCAGTTAAAATGGGATTTGATGGAAGGAGATGCATTCTGCAAAACTAGTTCCTGCCACCCTTAAAGAACACCTTTTGTTAATATGTACCAATCCAAAAGACAGTGGGTTTTATATAGCATGGATTTTCAGTGGCACAATGGACATCTGAAGAGACATGACCAGCAGAAATGGAACCTGCGAATATCACTGGGGCCCACAATATTATTACACTACCAAAATAAGCGGGAAGGATTTCAAATTTGAAATATGATTGTAAGCTGCCTAAAGTTACCGTCAAGGCTCTGACTAATGAACTTAAGCAAATCAAAACCCTGAGTCTTGGCTGCTTCTCCAAGGTCATCTTTAATGAGTACATCATATTGGCACAGCTTCAATGGAAAGTCAAATCTAAAGAGAGAGAGAGAGAGATGGCTGCAGCCAGGTTCAGTTAGAAGTTGACAGTTACCCTGAGGTAAGTTGGGTGGCCACTTTTTTTTTTACAAATAAATAAAATTTAAAAACTTGAAATCTCTTGAGACTTCCAAATCTGGAAAAATTTTGATGAACAAATATGAGTTCTCAGAGATTCAAGTAAAATATCAGAATTCTGTGAATGTTTTAAAATGTTGGTATTGTTGTATAATATATTGGGGCAAATCATCAAAATCTTACAAGATATGATGATTTCATAAAATTGAAATTATTATTATTATTATTATTATTATTATTATTATTATTATTATTATTATTAAAAAGGAGTTGTATTGTGTGTTAATGCTTGAACTTCTGACATTGTCTTGGTTTCTCTGTCTGACAATAACTTGTCAAGTATGATGAGCCATTTCATCTCCATTTAATTAGTATATGACATACCTACCCATCTCCATGATTTCCTCTCATGCTATCCAACTTGATGACTTTGTCTGGATATTGTTTGCTTACCTCCAGACTGCTACCAATGTTAAATTCATCTGACATTTAAACTGAAGCCTTAGACTTTTCCACATGAATGAGTAATTTTATCATGTAAATTGTGAACTCAAATTGGGATGAATGGATATTTCCAGATGTCCATGAAAAATATCTTCCGATCTTTGCAGAAATCACTTGTAAATCACAGTCGTTAGTTGCTAGTAATAACAAGTTTGCTGTTACTGCCAAGAGTCACCTGAGGAATGGAACTACATATGCAAAAGTGACATGTATGGTTCCACGAAGACCTATTCTTCAAAATATTTCTTCTTGACTTGTTTTAATAGTCCATTTGGAGAAAATGCCAAATCAGGAGGTAGATGGAGAATATTCAGCAGTGCGATGGAATTCAAATATTTTTGCAGCCAGACTTTATTTACCTCTAAAATATATAAAAACATTCTCCCTGTTAAAAAAATATCTTCAAAGTTTTAAGAAAGCTTGAGACTCACTTGCATCTAGACATACTTCAGCCTTAGCATTGGACATAGAGAGACCATATTTATCTGCTTTGTTATCTAAGTCTGATTTTGAATCTTGCCTATAAAGGACTTTTCAAATTGATAAGTGACAGCCTTTTTCTTATTATTATTATCTATCATAGTCCAGAAACTTTGCTGGACCTTCCTTTTGACCAAATTGGGTACTTCTGCCATCCTATTGGGGAACTGCACAAATATTCCTCTTCACATCCTATATGTCCTTGTGAGGAAGTTTGCGTTGAGACATATACTCCTCTGCTATTGTCTCTATAGGCAATCCCAGAAAACTTTTAATTTACCTTACACTAAAAATTTCTACTTTTCAATTCTCCTGTCTGACCAGTTTGAACATATCCCTTTATATTATTACCATTAACAATGACATATTAGGAGGAGGATGCAACCTTAGAAACTTTTGCTCTTGCCTTTAAAATGATGGGATAAGGGCAGTGGTGGGATTCAAATAATTTAACAACTGGTTCTCTGCCCTAATGACCAGCTTGGTAGGCATGGCTGGGTGATCATCAGCAGCTTCTCAGTACTTCTGCGATGGAAATTCCTTCCCAAATAATAGAAATGGACAACCTTTCTCTTTTACTCCAGAATGCTCTTTGTCACCACATCTTTAAAGAAAGATTGAGATACCCAGTCAGATGAGGAGGTAATTAGGAAAATCCTAGAATGTGCCAAGATGGACAGATTAACTTAAAAATAAAAGAAAAAGAAGACTCAGAATAATATGGAATAGATTCTATGAATGGCTAAAGACAAGGGGTAGAAGTTAGAGGAAGAAAAACGATGAATGTTTTTATTAATAACAGAGATGGTATATAATTATAATCGCTGTAAGCACTAAAAATATGAATGAGTTAAACATAAAGTGTTCATGTGTAATTATATTATTAGTATTATTATTAGTATATGGGAAGATACATTGTATAGTATTAGCTATAGTTTTTGTTTCTTGTAAACTGTATACTCGGACAAAACGCTGTATTCAAAAATGTTTATGAATAAAACTTTAAAAAAAATAAGGAAAGATTGAGCTTGCTAAAGAATTCTATCAGCCCAAATTCATTTTTAGCCAACCTATTTGAATTTACACAAATAATTGGAGATGAATAGTTCCATCCAGAAGCATTTTCTTTCTAGACTACCTGCATCTTTATTTAGTGTGCTCATCTTTTTTTGAATACTAACTACTGGTTAGTTATTGAAGTCGAGGGACACCACAGTTTTATTTCTTTGATTCCCAAACCATTTTTGTGCGTCATTATTCCTAATAACAACACTGTCTCTTTAGCCTGTGAAATATGCTGAGTTATCCATCACACATCATCCCTGGATTAGAAATTCATATTGACCATTGGATTTATGTATATCAATATATACATAAATGTATTTATGTATATCAATTTATGTATATCAATGGACTGCCACTTGTCAGAAATGATGTAGGGTCTCCCGCTTGTGCGGGGGGTTGGACTAGATGACCTACAAGGTCCCTTCCAACTCTGATTATCTGTTATCTGTTAATTCTCCTCCATTTTTTTTAAATGGGGAGGGAATTAAAAGGAAACAAACAAAAATGATAGCAAGAGTGGGGAATGTTGTGCCTTACATCTATCATTTCTGTTGTTGACCGAAAACCTACAGAAGAAATTGATGACGAAGATGGTAGATTCAGTTTGGAAAAACTTTCAAAACAAAGATGGATTTATATTTTGAAGATTTTTTATCATAGTTGAAAAGCTTTTGTCACTATTTTCTAAACACAGATTGGACTTCAAGCAGTGGGTAACCTTCTTAGATTCATCATGCAAATATTTTAAGTATTTTGGATATATCCATATACCTTTGTATTTTTGTTCCAAACTAAAACAAGTTTCACAACACTGGTATAAGGAAAAGAATATTTCACCTATTTTGGAAGAACAGAACTGTTACTCAGATACCTGCCTTACACAAAGTTGTAGTATGCTGTCTCATAGAAACTTTTCAGCTCAAGGACTCAGACAGATATATTTCGCATTATGTGCCCCAAGGTTTGTAGCTGCAGAAACAAAAGGATGTTACAAACTCTTTTGTTCCATAAGCATTAGTAACTATTTGAATTTGACTACATTTGTTCATAACACCCGGTCCGAGAAATAGCAGATGTGAATGACTGCATTCTGTGCAAACTATCTCACACAACTTGGCAACTTGCCTTGACTTGTAACCTCAGCACAATTCAATTTCTTAAACAGACTTCTCTAGAAGGTGATAAAGAAAATTTAATTTGCTGTTGTTATTGCATCTGCAAAATGTCTCACAAGTGAAACTGTTCTGAACAAAGGGAGATTGAAACATCATCATATGCCTGAAAAAAAATAGTAGTAAACGGCTTTCAGATTGTAGTAAAATATAATCTTCACTCAAAGAACCATCTCTCCCTTTTGCGGATGAATTTCTAAAAATTATTATCTCACATCCAGCCGCTCCATTTGGAGAAAATTATGGATATGACAGTTTCTGTATGTGTATGCTTGTGTAAATTAGAAAATTGTCTAATATGAATTTCAAGGTGAATATGAAGTTTTTTGTTCAAGATAAACTTCTTTACTGAAGCTGGTAAATGAATTTTAAGAAAAAGAATCTCAGACCTGTTCTACATATCTATATCTGATGGACAGATGGACGCACACTGTTACATACTTAGTTCATCTTTAATATTGTTGACGAAGATCCTAGTCATAGTGCATCTGCCTAAAACCCGCATCATGACATAAGAACACCCTTCTAGATCAGACTAAGGGCTATCATTACCCAACACTTTGTTTCTTACTATAGCCAACCAGATGCTACTGGGGTAGTCGTAAATAGAAGCTATTTTGTCTTGCAAATTTTATGCATGTACTTGTTTGTTTCATGCTATTAATATTTTGCCCCATTTATTGTATTTTAATATTTTAATAATTATAATAAAGGTTCTTTTTAAAATTAATATAATAATAATAATAATAATAATAATAATAATAATAATAATAATGTGCCCCATTCTGAATAGATTGGAGGAGTACAACAATGTTATAAGCAAAATTAATACCATTTAAAAAAAACTGATAAACAATCAAAAGCTTAACAAGTGCCCATTGATGAAATGACAAAACATCCATTGGAACAACATTGTTTTGGTTAGTTTATGAAATGCCAATTTTGGGTGTGTTATCTTTATCTTGGGGAGAAGGTATCCAACAGAATGGAAAAGATCCATCATTTGGTCTACTCTCCACATACTTTGCAAGGAGGGGGGACTTTAATAAACCCACTCTTAATGATTAGGTGTGTTCTATTTCTGGTAAGTTTGGCCTGATATATCCTGTTGTTGCATCATAAAGGGTTTTAAAAGCACTAACTAGTGGTTTGAAATGGGCAGACAGTTCTCCTGGAAAATAACGCAGTATAGTAGATATTATTTTGGACTTATACGGCTATCTTATCAGAAACCTTGCTAACACATCTTGTATCCCACCTCCACTTAGGGATTATTATAATAGTTTCACTGGGTAATATTCAAGACATTAGTTATCATTACTACAGCATCAAGGTGGATCATAATTAATGCATCATCTGGGCCAAAACTCCCCAGGCTGCAGCTTCCATGCTTGCTTCTTTAAGTAGGAGCTAACACTCTGGAGAAGCCCAAAATGAGAAATTGATTCCTTTGGTTCAAGAATAATAATATCAGAACTGATGTTATTGAATTGCCATGATTTTATCCTGATATGATTTAATAGCTTCTTCTGCCTCAATTAGACCCACTATCAGCCTTGCAAGGTAATCCAGACAATAAGCACGACCAGATAAACTAATTCTAGGTTATTCTTACATTAACAGAATCTTGGAAACTAGGGAGGGTCCCTTCTGAGCTGTTTGCATCATCCACATTTCTTCACACACACACCCCATTCTCCTAAGTCAGGTGTCAGCAACCCACGGCTCTGGAGTGGCATGGGCCCTCTGCTGTGGCTCCCTGTTGGGTGATCCCACCACTGGCTGGCCCTGCCCCTCACCCCTGGCCTGAGAAGATAAAACACAAAAAAACAGAAATGGAAAGGAGGGAGGGAGAGAGGGAGAGAGAGAGAGAGAGCGCCATTTCCCACAGTAAACACTGGGAGCCACAGAATACACAAAATCTGGGTAGGTGTGGCAGGGGATCATGTGACTGGGTGGGAGTGATGTTGAGTTTGGCCACACCCACCCAGGTTTTGTGGCTCCCGGTGTTTTCTTTTCTGTGGGAAACAGGTCCAAATGGTTTAAGGTTGCAGACCCCTGTCCTAAGTTGATTAGACTATTTTATTTTATTTGACCATTCCCTTGGCTGCATCTCTTCTCCCTGTCTCCCAAGGTCATTCACACATACTGTTATACCCACACACCAGTTTAGGACTTCAGCAGCATTTCTGGCTCAGCTCAAAGTGGCAATGTGTAACCAGTTGTCATTACTAGCATTCTGACAATAGATCCCTGTCCTCTGACAGTCATTCTTTTCAGCGGCATCACTGATAGCTCACCTCTTACTCTCAATTCCCTCGCGTTCCATCCACATTCATTTGGCATTCAATGTCTTTATTTACCCTTTGGAATAATCTCTCTGGAACTCATGAGGTACCTACTATTACATCTTTTAGTCACTTTCTGGACCGGTCTCGCCACCAAGACTTTCAATGTTGAATTAGCAATTTTTTTGTTTTGCCTTATTTTTCTTTCTCTCCCCCTTTATACGTTATTTCTTCCATTTAATATCCTGCTGCAAACTTTTGACTCTTGGCAGCTCACATAACATAAGGAAAATATTAAAATGTCCATGAGACATTTTAAAATTGCAATGCAGTTGCTAAATCATAAAATCAGACAATGCCTACGGGTAACAAAGATAAATATAAAAGATGGACTAGTACTGAACATCACTGAAAAAGCTCAGTTTTTAACATAGAATTGAAAGTTAGCAAGAAGAAAGCCAACCTGATCTCTTCCAGGAGAAGTTGACTTGAATGCTAAGCCATAATTATATTTTCAAGTTAAAATCCAAAATTTTAAACTGAAACTGCAACCAGTGCGGAGCTCACAGTATTCTGTGACATATCTCCAATAATGGATGTCATATGGGTCACTGAATTCTAGACCAGGGGTCTCCAACCTTAGCAACTTTAAGACTTGTGGACTTCAACTCCCAGAATTCCTCAGCCAGCAAAGCTGGCTGAGGAATTCTAGGAATTGCAGTAGTTTCTGAATTGTGTTCGAGGGTGGCCCTATATAAAGCCTAGGAATTGTGAGTCACTGTAAGTGTGATCAGGTCCTCTTTGACCTCCTGCAATTGATACACCAAAGCTGGACAAAGCCCCCTCTAACCACCGTTATCACTTGCTGCTTGAGCGGACACCATGAGTCCAGAAGGACCCCCCAATTCAAAGGACCTGTGCCTGCTCACCCAACATTAACATTATTAACTATTAACTCTGTTAGCACTGAGGTTAATAGAGAACCTTGGATGAACCAACAGAAACTCCTTCTTGTTGGAATGTAGCTTCAATCTGTTTCTTTGTTGTTTATTTAAATTTATGAGCCACTCAACATCAGTGAACTCTCTCTTTCATTCAGACCTTATAGCATCCAGGTAATAGGATAAGATGTCCACAGTATCCCCCAGACAGGCAAGATGGCAAGATGTAATTGAGTATTGTCCATAAATCAGGGTCTACCAAGCTGACCTGTTATCCCCCACTGCAGTAAACCAAAATCAAGATATCCTGTTTATAATGCTGGTTTTTTAAAAAAATAATATTCCTCCATCTTCTTTTCCCTCTTGTATTAAGGTATAAGATATATGTATAGAATTAGAAATATAACATGGCTGGCCTAGGATTTCAAGTATTTTTTCTTAGCGGGTCAACAGTTGCAGTCATAAAAGTTACTATAATCCTTTTGGTCAATGCCCAGGCATTAAAGCAACAACTTCATAGCTGTGCTTGCAAATGTTAAAATTTCTCTTTTGCAATGTTAAATGCTCTCATTCAGCAGATTTTCATGCCTTCTTTTCACTAAACCGTTTCAAGCAAATTATCTTTTTCCTTCCTGCTAAACAGTATAATTTGCTTCCTGCACTCATGGCAGATGGCATGGTAAAAACACCATTTCCTGAATATAAGAGAGCGTTACCACTTTCTCCACATGAAAGAAGCAAGTGGAAAAGGGAGAAAATAATTCCAAATGATGCCTGTCCACAGAAGAGGCAGATTGTCAGGGCATTCAACCTCAGATCATCCTCCTTTCAAGCTTCTTTCAGACTTTGACACCATAGAATATGTACACTTATTTCCTTGTCATCTGAGGTTTGCTTGGCCACGTTTTGCCATTTTCAATGACTTAGGACCAGCCCACATATAGAAGTTGCATTTGGTTTCTTTATACATAGAGATCTAGATATACATAAGTATGAGGTGATAAATCTGTAGGCCTGTATTTTGAAGACAGGCAAAGACCAAGGTTTCCCATTTTATTTTATTTTATTTTATTTATTATTTTATTTATTTTATTTTATTATTTATTTAATTTATCAAATTTATATAGCCACCCATCTCACAAACAAGCGACTCTAGGCAGTGTACAACAAAGTTAAAAACAATAATTCACAAATACAACTATTATTATTAAAAGCATTAAAATCTATAAAAGTGTGGCTAAAAGTAAATAATGAATAAATAAATAAAAGTGAAGCTAATAAAGAAATAAAAAGGATATTAATAATAATAGAACCACCTCACTGGTTCCCCGGTTCTCTGGAGTCCCTAGGCCTGATGACAGAACTAAGCCTTGAGTAACCTTTGGAAAGCCAGGAGTAAATGGTGCCAACCTAACCTCAGGGTGGAGGATAGGCCACAATGAGGGCACCTCAGCCAAGAAGGCCCTCTGCTTAGGGTTCACCAAATGTAGCTCCCTAAAGGATAGAATCCACAGCACGACCTCTCTCCTAGATCTGGTAGGATGAGAAGAGGTAATTGAGGAGAGGAGTTCCCTCAGATAATCTGGTCTCATGCCATGTAGGGCTTTAAAGATCAAAATCAGCATCTAGAATTGGACCTGGAAAGAATCTGGCAAATAATGCAGCTCATGAACCAGAGGTATAATATGTATTCTACAAGGAACACAAATAACTGCCTGAACAACTGTATTTTCCAGATATTCTTCAAGGGCAGCCCCATGCAGAACACATTGCAGTAGCCCAACCAGGACTACTTTTTTTTACCTCTATCCCCTTCTCTCTCCCCTTTATCTGTATTGCCCTATTGCAGGAGTGTCAAATTTGCATCATCGTGGTGGCATCACGTGACGTATCAGGACTTTCCCCCCTTCGCTAAACTGGGCATGGGTGTGGCCAGCGTGTGATGCATCCAGCCCGCGGACCAGAAGTTTGACATCCCTGACCTATTGTATAAGACTATACAAACCCACTCCATCTTATTTATACATCAAAAATATTTTCTATATTTTGATTTGTTCCTGATAAAATGATATCTGAACATGAACATTGGCTCTGTTTTTTTTTAAAAGTGATGTAGTTGAAACACCAAAATTCTGTCCTTTGTGTTGCTGGTAGCAATGAACCATTCACATATGACAGGCATTATGTGATAATACAATCATTAAATAGCAGCTATTAATGAATCAATTGTAGCTTTAAAAAAGTCAAGTCTGCCATTTTAAATAATAAATTACATCAAAAATATATATGCATTTGAATAAGAAAATGTTCAATTTCTGCTGTAATCAATGGTCCTTCAAAATACTAAAATGGTTTTTGCCTAAAGATTTTTTTCATCTTAATAAATTTTCCAGGAAAAAAAGAGTAAAAAAAGGTGCCATTTTATCAGCCATCAATCATACAGTTCTTTTATTTATTAATATTTATGAAATATTTATTTATTGAACTAGTATGTTGCCAGTTTCAACTAATTCACCCATGGCAGTTTACCAGAAAAACATAAAACATCCTCAGTAAGGAACCATTTAAAAAAACGTGATAGCAACACTCAATCAAAATACAGTATTAAAGCATTCCTAGTAGATTCAAAACTAACGTATTTAAAATATTTAAGAAATCAAAGTATGATAACCAGCCTGGCATCCATATATAAAGGAAAAGCCTTGCATTAGAAACAAAACAGTTGCTTCTGAGCCAGATAAAAACTAAGTCAAAAATTAGAGCAGAGGCATCATAATTGATCACTCTGGAGTAAATGTATATTATATTCTGAGACCAAAAGTGGCAGTTCAAGGTTTGCAAATAAAAGAGCTGCATAGTTACTAGTGACCTGAGGCCAGTGATTATCTTTGCTGAGAATAAACTGAGATTATTCAGTGTCTCCTTGCATTTTCATTTGAGGTCAAAGATGTTTTGGCCAGACTCTGACTTGTGAATTTCCTGAAGCAATTGCTATTGTTTTCACGGTATTATTTGATCCTATTCTGATTCTGCTTGCTTCCATTGTATTTGTGGCTTCCTAACACATACTTCCCATTGATCACCCAGATGAAATTGTTCTAGACTTCCAAGACCTTTGGCAATACTTTTCATGCTATTTGAACCCAACTGTCATAGAGTTCAACAATGAAGAATATTTGTTGCGTATAGAAGTTTCCTGGCTCAAGTTCTGAACTTTTTACTTAAAAACTTGGAAAGCCAAAAAAAAAAAAGTAATACAAAACGTGAATAAGAAGACCTTGAACATCTGCATTGTTCGGTCTACTTACTACAGTAGACTAATAAGCATACTTTCTTAATATGAATCCCTCACAATGGTTCTGAAAGGCAATTCTCTGAAAGCGGCATTATAAGCAATGCAGCTTCTTACCATGAGAGTAAATGCAAAGTAAAACAAAGCAGGGAACAATGAGCCCAAAGCTGTTTTGTTCAATAACGTGCCAGAGCTTATTAGGAAGGGGTTACAAGCTGCTTTCCAGCACACTTGTTCTGGAAGAGATAAGCTGACTAGTGGGAAATCAATCACTATGAATTTTGATAGCAGAGCCTGCTGAAGTAATTACTTCAAACATCAATAATTCTGTTCACCTGCTAGTGAAATTTTCAGTCCTGCTGAAGGTTAAATGAATGCCATGGGGCTCTTATGTATTTATTTCCCCATGTTTTGTTTTCCCTTTCTACTTTTTTTTCTTGAAATCCACCCAAAAATTCCAATGAAATTTCACTGTCACAAAGTCTCTCTTTTTTTCTCAAGTTGTCACATACAGTAGCAATAGTAATAGCCCTTAAACTTATGTACCACTTCATAGTGCTTTACACTACTTCCCTACTTGATTAGTTTCCACCCATTGCTTCTTGTCCTATCCTCAGGTGCTTTGGGGAATAGCTTGACTCCCTCTTCTTTGTGGCAGCCCCCGAGATATTAGAACACTGCTATCATAGTCCTTCTTTTCATCAAATTAGACATACCCAGTTCTTTATATGTTTTAACCTTCAATCCTCTAATCATCTTTGTTGCTCTTCTCTGCACTCTTTCTAGAGTCTCAACATCTTTTTTACATCGTGGCAACCAAAACTGGATGCAGTATTCCAAGTGTGGCCTTACCAAGGCATAAATCATACAAAAGCACACAAAAATTAAATCATACAAAACAATTAAATCATACAAAAACTGTGGAATGAGACATTCTTTTTTTAAAAAAAATTCAGTTTGTTTAATGAGTTTTATTTTTCCCAAACGTACAAAAGATCACAATCCTACTGCTCATTTTGATCCCTATTGTTAGGGATTATTTCTGATGAATTTAATTTCACCTGAATTTTCTAAACAGTGACCTGCAAATTTAATGTTCTCTGGACTGTTCTCCACTTATGTAGAAAGCTGTAATGCTTTTAGAAGCATTTAACTATCGGAGAGCAAGGAAAGGCAAAATGGTAATTATTGCCCTAATTGTCAGTATCCCTAATTTTGCACTGACAGGAGATAGTAAAAGCAATGTTCCTATACACTATGTATTAATTGAACACCAACATTACATTTCCAAAGTAATTAAATAAGGTTTTACTTTAAAGTGCTTGATATATATTCATTCTCCTATCCAAGTGACAGAATATTAATTGCACAAGTATTACACAGAATTAAGTACCGTATATATTTTTACAGCAGGGGCAATGATTCTAGATGGAGCTTATTCAGATGTGGCTAAAGTATTAGTATCTGTCTACTTTTCCCCAAATACCATAATCCCAATTTGCCCTGAAATAAGTTAAAACTGACACTGACTGAATGGCATCCATCATTCTTTTTACATAGTCCAACGTTTCTTAAACTTGGCAACTTTTAAGATGTGTGGACTTCAAATCCCAGAATTCCCTAGCCAGCATGCACGCTTATAATAAGTTCACAAAGCCCATATGTACACCAAAGCACAAAAACTAAACAGATTTATTTTTGTTCTGCAAATGAGAATTTTGAGAACTTTAACCGGATTGCTTAAATGTCTTCCGTGAACTGTTCATTATGAAGTGTGAACCTATGTGACTTGTAACATTCAGCAAAATGTGATTTGAAAAGTCATTGTTTTACTTGTGAATCTAATCTATATGACATTGGGACATACTGTATAAAGGTTCCTGGTAGTAAACGTTGAATATTTTAAATATATTAGGTTCAGCCATAATATAGACTGGCCATTACTCCCTTGTTCAGTTCTTGCAAATTCCTTCTCCATTTTTATTTGTAGTTGATTTGTGCATTCTCCTGAATTCATAGAAAACAATGAACAGTGGCTCATTTTATTGAACATTTCTCCAAACATATGCACCCGCTATTCACAAAAAAATCTTCTAATACAAAGAATGCTTTGTACCTTTTCCTTAACTTACATTTTATTTATTAATAATTGATCAGATAAATGATTAACTGAAATAATTTGTCATTAATGATAACTAAACTTGCTTCAAATGGTAGCTAAATTTTAGTACCGGTACTTGTATTTTCTAGAAATAAAAAATTAGATAAATGCATGTGATTTTAAATAAAGGTTGGATGGATTTCTTTCCTATATATGCTTCTATAGTCACATATTTATATTGACTAAATCATGTGAATTGGTGTGAACTGAATTAAAATCAACTCCTTAAGCTCACTTCAGTGGTAATTTCTTTTGTATCCGATTTATTTCTTACAGTAAAAAGAAGCCTTTACTCAGGAATCTTCCAAGTAATTTTTAACGCTATTAAAATTTTATCTACCACTCATATATTTATGGTTGAAGATCCAGTTGTTACTGCTGCTTCTTACATTCTAATTTTCTGCCTTCAAACTGGCCTTCAAAGTAAATAAATATTTAATATTGCATATGGCTGTGTGAGAAACTTGGTAATTTGCTATTGCTGCCTTGCATCTCCACTGAGGTAGTTATAAAGCTGTCAGCATCTATATCACCACATCTTCACCGGATGTTGCCACCCACAGATGGCTTAGAAGAGAAAGAGTTTTCCATTTAGTGCTTGCTGCTTATGGTCTGTGGAATGGACTCTTTCTGGAATAGAGATAACAGACTTTCAATGAGGCTCTTGGAGATCATCAGTTGTTACCACATTGTAATTCTCAGTGTGCATCAAGAGGGAAAATCTTACACATTCCACAAGAGAATATGCATATTATTATTATTTAATTAGATTGAAATAAAATCATATTTTACATAGTGTTGGATCCATCTTACATTTGTTGGAGAACACAGCCCCAGATAGTATAACCCTCAGCCTGGAAAAAGTTGTGCATTTCTGTCCTAGAGATATCTCTGAACCTTTTTACTGTATTTATTTGAAAGTCAGACTGGGACCTTGCTTTCCTATCAGGCATTTCATCTTTAATATTGCATTAGTTACACTAGTGGGCTTTTAATGCTGTTAACAGTTTTATGGTCATCTTGGTTTCTCTTTGCTTTTTTCTTTTGTGTTTCTAAACATGCTGTGTTGGGCAGCATATTAAACCAAATGCAATAATTGAATCTAAAATTGTTAAAATCAGCAGTATATAAAACAGTTAAATTGAGCAGCTGCGACATCTAAAATTACCAATTAAAAGCTGCCAGAATAAAATTAACTGTGGTGCAAAAAAACTCAGAAAAGCGAGGGGCTCTGATAAATCTCAGTTGCCTACATATTCAGAGCCACGGCAAGAGAGCTTTTCTTTCTACACCAGAGGTGGTATTCAGCAGATTCTGACCAATTCTGGAGAACCGGTAGTAGAAATTTTGAGTAGTTTGGAGAATCAGCAAATACCACCTCTAACTGCCCTATCCCCATCTATTCTCTGCCTTCCGAGTCCCAGCTGATTGGCTGGGTCTTCTTTTGTTGCTCTGCACGGGAGAACAGAGCTGGAAAGCAGGTTAATGGGGTGGGGAGGGAATGGGGATTTTATAGGATCCTTCCCCTGCCATGCCTACCAAGCCACACCCAAACCACACCATGCCCACCAAGTCACACCACACCCACCAAGCCATGCCCATAGAACTGGTAGTAAAATTTTTGAATCCCACCACTGCCCTGCCCTGCCCCCTATGCAGTTCTGATCCACCTATGGGCTGGATGTGACCCATGGGCTATAAAATGCTCAGGTCTGCCCTAATGAAATCAGATGGTTAACACTGGCAGTGAGAAGTTTATAGTTTCAGACTTGCAGGGTTCTGTTAAGGTAAAAATAAATTAGAGTTAGCTCATCTAGTTGTGTTTTCTGTCTGGTTTCCCCAGGAGAGCTGACATAAATCTAGCTTCTTCCTTTGACCATGAAGCCCTGAGGGGTCCCCCTTCTCTTTTCTGATTATTTCCTAGCTAGTATCTCTTTTCCTCATCCCCCAAGGATGAATCCTTTTTTCCTTTTTTTTAAATGCCATTTTAAAATGGGAAGTTTGCCTGTGTGTAAGAAAATTTGTGGAAAATATTTTTATCTGAAAAGATAATTGAAAATTCGA
>JAOYMU010000283.1:14806695-14818443 GCA_025802295.1 Psammodynastes pulverulentus
CTTTTTGCATATCTTCTTTTTTTGGTAATGGGGCAAAGAAGTCAGTGATGTCGACTTGGCCACACCCACCAGTCACACGACCCCCCAAGCCACGCCCACCCAGTCACATGGCTGCCAAGCCACACCCACCCGGTCACATGGCTGCCAAGCCACACCCACCAAATAAGCCACACCCACAGAACCGGTAGTAAAACATTTTGAATTTCACCACTGAGGCAGATTCACTGCAATTTTTACAGGAATTTGCATAAGAACTACATTTTTTCACTGTTACCATACTTACCAGGAAAGGCAGAAAAATACTACATCAATCTTCTCTCAATCTCCAACTATACAATAGCAATGCTGTGTAGCTTCAATGAAAATGCAGCAACATGTAATGCAAATGTGATAAACAATCCAGTTTGGTCCTATTTTATTAAATTTACTACATCCTCCAAATTGCTTCTTTTTTCTGAGGATGAGAAAAATATTTGGGGAACAATACAGCCAACCAACCAGTTTTCAGCAACTAAGCTCCACCCTCCCACACCTGTATTTATAGAGAGACAGAGCCCAGACCTTGCATTTCTCGCAGAGCACGAAGCAGGAAGTTCCAGCCTGAAGATGACGAGTGAGATAATAATGATCAGGGCATTTTTCAAGGCTTTTGTGGATTCTTTTCCAAGTGCTAGTCTGCAACAAATTTCTTGACTGCTTATTTCTTTACTGTTGATGGTTGATCTTAAAAAGTAAAAGCTATCCATCACTTCACTTCATCATCAATTCTAAAACTGGTTATAAGGTAGTCTACAGTTTACAATGGCAATTGGGTTTGGGATTGGAATTGCCATCATTAAGCAATGTGACCTCACAGGACTATGCTTAGAAGTAGCAATTCTGGCAATCCCATCAGTAAGCAGAGACTGTGGGGGTTATTAAGCAAAGACCTCACATGACTGTGTCTTCCAACTTTCTGGTAGCTTTCCCATTGACTTTGCTTATGGGAAATCAACAAGGAATGGCAGAAACAGTGATCATGTGACCACAGGACATTGAGATGGCTGGAATTCTGAGGCCTGGTTTTATATATATATATCCCTCTTTCAGTGCAATTGTAACTGAATGGTTGCTAAATGAAAGATTGTAAGCTGAGAACTTACAACCTAGGACCTACTCTTTGATTGATTTATAAAAATGATTTATATGATCAACTTAAAAGCACGTGTGTCCTCTTTGTTGATGATGTAAAATTGTTTAATTGCTACTGAAAATTCACTTGTTTTGCAAAATGACATCGACCAAGTTTTTAAATGGTCATCCATTTGGTAACTTCATTTTTTTGTTAAGAAACGTTTAGTTTTACATATTGGAAAGCAGGATGTAAAGCGTAAGTTAGGTGTGTTGACCCTCATTTTATTAAGGAAGGACCTGGGTGTGCTCATCTCTAACAATTTATGTTGTAAAATTGATTGTTACAGCATTGCTAAAACAATATTAAAAGTTGTGAATTGGATTTTATAGAGTTTTTTTTCTGGAAATACTATATTCTCACTAGAGCTTGCAAAAGATGTGTTAGGCCAATCCTTTTTTTTATTGAGAAAGTTTTACAATTTAGATTTTCATCCCCCCATCCTCCCCCCCCCCTTCCCAGATCAAATACAGGATATAACATACAATAATCAAGATCTAAACTTAGTCTAAACAGATTATAAAAAAACAAAATTTCTTAACTCTTCAATTCCCTAATTACCCAGTTCAATTACTTAAAAACATTACAAATATCCAAACCCTATCTCATTTGCAATAATAATGATAAGTAATCAAAACAACCTAATCTAGACCTCCTAGCAATCACATCTCTAAAATTTTACAAATTAATTTTAAATCTCTATAACACTTTTTATAAAAAAATTCCCTAACTTGAACAAATCAAAATCTAAACTTAGTCTAAACAATTATAAAAAAAAATAAAAAAATCTTAACTCTTGAATTCCCAAATTGTCCTAACAGTTTAATTTCCTAAAAACATTACAAATATCCAAACCCTGCCTCATTTGCAGTAATAATGAATAATCAAAAAACAACCTAATCTAGACTATAACTAGACTATTCTATTTTCTATTTTTTCTATTCTATATTCTATTCTATATTCTATTTTCTATTCTATTCTATTCCTGGGAATCCTTCCTTAAGACAATAGCATTTTTTTAAATGTAGATCCATATTAGACACACCTGCTTTCTGACCTAACCACATAACAACCAGCTGCATCCTTCATGCAATTCCTTACAGACTTTACACAGAGATCAGTCCTAGACATGTTGCACACTCATACCTTAAATGGAATTCTTTCAAAATTCAGGGAAAGAGGAGTTTTTCGGGCTTACTTTCAATCATTACAAGTCCTCTTGGTCTGAAATAGTATATGGTCTGCTTAAGCAGGAGGTTGGACTAGAAGACCTCAAAGGTCCCTTCCAACTGTGTGTTATTCTGTTGTTTTAAGTCAGAGGTCTCCAAACTAGAATAGAATAGAATAGAATAGAATAGAAATAATAGAAATAATAGAAATAATAGAAATAATAGAAATAATAGAAATAGAAATAGAAATAGAAATAGAAATAGAAATAGAAATAGAAATAGAAGAAGCTGGAAGGGACCTTGAAGGTATATAAGTCTACGTGCTATTGCTATTTGGTTTTTTTTATGCAGGTGATCCAGGTTCAGTCTAGGAATCTCAAACTGAAGTGTTTGCAAGTAGCAAGAAAGGCACGAAACCCTGGAAGCCTCTGCAAGTGAAGCTTCAGAAGTTAGATCCCTCTTGAAAAGCTGTTGGAGAGGAACAAGCCCTGGCACAGTTGCTAAGAGAATGGAAAGCAGAACTGATCCAGCTGACCTGATGAGCAAATACATGTCTACATGTTTCCCAGGAGCAATGTTCCTTTTAAGATCTAGCTCTCTGGAGAAGCCCCAAAAGACCAGGCTAGGGATAGATTGTCAGGGAGAAAAATCTATCTATGTGGTCTCCAGGAGTGAAAAACAGCTTGCACATAATCACGGTTTATATTAAGATATTAAGAAAGCATAGATGCTACACCTGGGTTTTGTTTGTTCATTTGTTTTACTGTGACACAATACTATGGCAAACCAATAGATTTGCAATATATAATAGATTCAAACTCAATGTAAACCGCTCCAAACTTGATTGCAGGAAATATGACTTCAGCAACCGAGTTGTTAATGCCTGGAATGCACTACCTGACTCTGTGGTCTCTTCCCCAAACCCCAAAAACTTTTAATCCTAGATTGTCTACTGTTGACCTCACCTCATTTCTAAGAGGTCTGTAAGGGGCGTGCATAAGCGCACCAATGTGCCTACCACCCCTGTTTCTTTTTATTCATACATGTTTATACTTATATCTTTATATGTTATATTCCAGTATATGTTATACTGGTTTTTCTCATATATGTTTGACAAAATACATACATACATACATACATACATACATACATACAATACATACATATAATACATACATACATACATACATACATACATACATACATACAATCCTATGTGAGATTGTGGTTTTTACAGATTTTTTTTTTACTATGCAGCTCTAGGATTACATTCAAAACACACACACACTGTAATTTCATATCAACTGTGACTAACCATGGTTAATATGAAAATTAGGATAACTAAGTAAACCATGGTTATCCCAAAAGGTACTTTTTCCAAAATTTTCTTGGGATTTTTTGGCGTTTTGGACAACCATGATCTGGATAATTGAGAATCTCCAAGATAGTAAACCATGGTTCATAATATTAGAAATAGTCATTTAGGCCACACTCAATGTAACTTACTAAATAGATGGCTACCCGGCTTCTCTGGAAAATGTCCTACAAAATGTCCTATCTCCTTTCTGGTAATTGGTCCCACTATTAACTTGCTTTTACTGTCATTTTTTATAATATACAATTACATTTTTTATAATATACAATTACATGTCCTGATGTCTGGAATAAAAGAGAATAAGGCCTTCTAGGTGACATAATTTCAGATATTTGAAGACTGTGTTTATAACTCCTTTCTATTTCAAGGGCAGAATATTCCCAGTCCCCCCTCCATCATAATTACTGCCTTTTAGGATACTGTTTCATTTTTTTCTGAATTTCATAACGGTACATAATACTTTAGATGGGATATGACCAAAATAGAATAGAGTGGAACAATTACGCCCTATGATTTGGAAGTTATATTTCAAGTTTTGTATTTGCCTAAATAGATCCTGAAGATGAAACTCAAATACTTTGGCCACCAAATGAGAAGGAAGGACTCACTGCAGAAGAGCCTAATGCTGGGATTGATTGAGGGCAATAGAGGAAGGGAATGACAGAGAATGAGGTGGCTGGATGGAGTCACTGAAGCAGTCGGCGTGAGCTTAAATGGACTCCGGGGGACGGTAGAGGACAGGAAGGCTTGGAGGAACATTGCCCATGGGGTCACGATGGGTCAGACATGACTTCGCGACTTACAACAAAAAAATTACCTTTGCCTTTTTTCCAAGCATTCAGTTTACAATCAATTATTGCTGCAGGAATTTTTTTTTCATGACTAAGTTAGGTATTAGTCATCTGTGAATTTGTTTTCTTAAAAACTTTGCAGCTGTCTTCTATTAACTTTAATTATGTTACTTTCACTCCATGTTTCAATCCATCAGTACTGTTCTGAATTTATTTCTGCCTCCTAACGTATTTGCTATCCATCCAATTTCATATCATTAATTGCTACTAAAGGTAAAGTTTTCCCCTGTCCAGTTGTGTCCAACTCTAAGGGGTGATGCTTTTTTCCTTCCTTTAGCCAAGGGAGCCATTGTTGTCTGAAGGCATTTCCATGCTTATGTGGCCAGCATGACTATACGCCAAGGTGCACAGAATGCTGTTACCTTTCCACCGAAGGGGTACCTATTTATCAACTTGCATTTGCATGCTTTCAAACAACTAGGTTGGCAGGAGCAAGGAAAGGGAGCTCATCCCATCACATGGCTCTTGGGTCTCAAACCCAGGGTGTTAGCTTTCTATCTGACAAGCTCAGCATTTTTACCTGCCATGGATAATCATGTCATGCAAACCCAGCTCGTAAAGCTGGTTAGGCTGCAAGATACTTCTCCATTACACAGAGTAAGAGATGTGTATCCAGCAGTTTCCACATCTAAGTCAATCATTCCAGCTACAGTATAGCAGTCATGGAGACTCACTTCTGTTCTATAAATTGGTATTCTGTCTTTTTCCTACTCCTGACACCTAGACTATCTTCCACTTTCTGTAAGCAGTGACCCATTTCTTTCCTTTTCTTCTGACACCAGAGGAGAAATCCCTTTTACTACTTTTAACTTCCCTCATGAGCTGAAGTTTCTATTATCTTTTAGCTTTTCTGATTTTGTTTATAAATATTAGCTTCTTGATGTTTACATACCATCTTACGTGCCCTTTTTAATTCTTAACTCAATCAAAAGCTTCCCATGCATACCCAAGCTATCGTATTTTTTTTCTCATTTTTCTCATTGAGATAGTGCATGATTTACCTAACTTATTGTTGGTAAATTCCACAGCCTCCTGCAGTTCTTTTGTTCTAAGGGTTTCTGTCTATGAGATCTGCCCTAACCCTTCTCTAAGGTTATTCAAATTTAATGTGCCTGAACAACTATGCTGCAGTTTTTCTTAGCAACTCATGATTCTACAAGAATGTTTGTTATTAGTATTAAGGTATAGACATCTGTGAAAGTTTACATTTATGCTAACACAAACTAATAACAAAAGTTACATTCCTGTATAAGTTATGCAAAGATAAGAATTGGTGTGCTAGAACAGATACAGTAGATCAGGGGTGTCAAGCTCAAGGTCCATTGGCCAAATTCAGCCCATGGGGTGCTTAAATCTGGAAGAAATCTCCTTTTGTTTTTTCCACTTTACAGGGCTAATCCTATAAGGCAGGAAGGAAACATTCTGGTGTTGTTTCTAGCCTAATTTTTATTGCCCTTACAGAAACTGCCTCTTGGTTAACCCATATAACAGCGAAAGGTTCTTGGCAGTACGCCCAGACTGTCACCTGAGCTCCACCCAGTCACATGATCACCAAGCCATGCTTACCCAGCTGGTCATTAGGGCAGAGAACCAGTTGTCAAATTATTTGAATCTCACCACTGTCTACAACCCAGCAACTTCACAATAGTTTGCGATCCTCTGCACCATATTCATATCATTGAGCTCACTGCCTAGGAATTCTGGGAATTCTGGGAATTTAAGTTCCAATACATTTGGAGAGCAGCAGCATGAAAAAGTATAATACATGTTTTTTAAAAACCCACAGCAGGACAAATGATGGCATTGTTAGTGGGGATAGGTCTTCCACTTGTGTAATAAAATGTTGGCAAACAGGAAGGTATTCTTGGTTTTGTTTGTTAAGATTAAATATGGAGTACTATTATATGTGTATCAAAATATGATTAGAAATGGGATGGTTCTTAATACAATAGTGGCATATCAGTTATAGGGGATAAAACGGGGAATTTAATAGATACATGTGAATTGTTGTTAGCAAGAGGTAGTGTATTTTTAAAAATTGCAGATATGATGGTTTCATACTATTTGAACTAAAAAGGATAAAGTAAAGAATGTAATGGTAGAGATAAAATGCCATAATACATAATGGAAAAGTATATTAACAATAAGCTTAAGAAATTGTTAAATATATTAATTGTGGAAAATATGGCCATATTTGTTTTAAAATGTAAAACACCCTGAACCTATGCTGTTCATGAAAAGATATGTTTGTTAAAATAAAAATTAAAAATTTGAAAAAAAAAACCAAAGGAAAGTATTCTTGGTGTTACCAATACACAAACAATGCACCTATGAGCCATGGTGGCACAGTGGTTAGAGTGCAGTACTGCAGGCTACTTCTGCTGACTGCTAGCTGCAGTTCAGCAGTTCAAATCTCACCAGCTCCAGGTTGACTCAGCCTTCCATCCTTCCGAGGTTGGTAAAATGAGGATCCAGATTGTTGGGGGCAACAGGCTGACTCTGTAGACTGCTTAGAGAGGGCTGTAACGCACTGTAAAGTGATATATAAGTCTAAGTGCTATTGCTATTTTCATCTTAAGAAATACTGAAGGGTAAGTTAATCATATTTGGCTGACACTGGGGCTTAAATGCAGTGTGTGCTTTTTGGGTCTAATTTGGTCTGGCACAAGATGCCAAGTCACTGGGATAAGAGAAATACATAATAAACTAATAGAATCCTGCTGATGCATCTCTCTTAGTCTCTCCACCTGCATGGAAAATTCAGGGCAACCTTGATAAATCCGAGAGAGGCTTGCTTGTGGGATCTTTATAATGACTTTCGTGTTATTTGCTGATAATCTAGCCCAGGATCCCAAGTCAACAGACTATGTAAATTGCATAATAATTTAAGCACCTTGGGGTTGGATCATTAATTCTCTCTTTTCTCATCACCTTTTTTTTAATAAACAAGTTTTATTGAGTAAATATTATTATAGCCAGAGCCTTACAATGCAACATCACATGTATCTATTCATAAGAAAAGCCAACAAGAAACTGAATCATTTTTCAAGATTAGTGAAAGTAATTCCATTCCTCTCTCTATCTGCTGGGTATAAAAACATAGAAACATAGAGCTGGAAGGGACCTCAAAGATCTACTCCAATCCCCTATTCAAGGCAGGAGACCTATACCATCTGAGTCAAATGGTTGTCCAGTCTATTTTTGAAAGCCTCCAATGATGGAGCACCTACAACGCCAGAAGGCAAGCTATTCCATTGATTAATTGTTCTCACCGTCAGAAAATTTCTCCTTACTTCTAGGTTGGATCTCTCTTTAACAATCATCTATTACTTCTTGTCTTGTCCTCTGTTGCCTCAGAGAATAAGTCAATCACCCGTTCCCTGTGACAGCCCCTCAAGTACTGGAAGTATTTTTGGCTGTCTGAAGTATCACTTAAGGTAGCTCAACTACAATGGAACAAAACAGGTTGTTGTTTAAAAGCTGTCCATTGTTATCCATTAAATATTAGTCTCAATTTCCCCAACCTGGTATATAATTCTCTCATCCACTGTTCATGAAAAATGTGGAAGTTAGGAATTTCTAGCTCAAACTAGTATGTTGGTAGAGCCAGACTGAGGAAGTTTCTATTAGGTAACATTAAAACCTGAGATAAACACATGAGGATTTCTTTAAGACTTAGTTTCTTGCCTTGATTGTTACCCACCCCGAGTCCCTTTGGGGAGAGGGGCGGGCTATAAATCGAAGAAAATAAAATAAATAAATAAAAAAGACTATTTTTACCTCTAATCCAGTTTGCCACTTCGATTGGCACTGGTTTCCTATCAGTCCTTCCCATCAGGTATTCCCTGTCTTCTATAGGAGAACAGCATTTTGCACACAAAAACAGCCTAACTTACCACAGAGTAATATTATTTGCAGATCATATCCTTTTAAATTAAGTATTTGACCAAATCCTAAATTCTTGAGGAAAATGTTGGCAGCATGGATTTACTTGACAATTATTGAATGCATTCTTCAGTAAAGTACTGAAGAGTACTCCATTTTTCATTCATCATGTTGTAATATCCTTCAAAGACTAATATAAATATCAACAAGAACCCTGGTCTTGAAGATTTGGATCTGAGACTTTTTTCCTGCCTTTTGTGACCTACAGTATTTATACAACGCCTACTCTTGTCTATCTATATACTGTACCCTTGATGCAATTTTCCCACAATGTTTTCTCACCAAAAAGATTAATAAACTGCCCACAAGTCTGTCCAAAGGCATATCCCAAAATGAGGTAATATATTAAGATCCCAAATTTAAAATTGTTTACTATAAAACCAGCACAATAAAAAATACAATTTTTTTTCATTATACTATTAAAACAGCTAATAATAAATGCATATGTAAACCACTGAATACAGGTCCACAAGCTCATATCAAGCTACCTCACCCTCAGAAAACAAATAAATTTGGATACTTGTCTAAAATTTGGCAGGGTGGGGAGCAATCTGACTGGCAGGGATGGAGGCCCTGTTAAGAACTCCATTGTCCAAATTGGCCTAAAACCCAAGGGAAAAAACAGCTTTTAAGAGCAATTTTTTAAAAATAATGCCAAGGTGGGGAATTTCAGCGGGAATATTGTTCCACAGGGCAAGAGCAGCAATAGAGAAGACCAGCTTTCTGAGTCCCATTCAGTGATGCTCTTTTAGCAGTGGGATCTAAAATATGTTGACGCTATTGGACATAAATAATCCTTTTAAGTTGCTAGGCCCTTTGCCATGAAGGGCTTTAAAGCTGATAATTGTCTGAGCAACAATTCCTTCTCTCTGTTTCTGAGAAAGCCTTTTTCCCTTTTGTGGTTTCCTTGAAACCATTATTTCCCCACAATGCCATTCTTGTAACTTTCCAATCTTAGACCTGTTTGTCTCCTTTCAGAGCTTTGAACTGCACATGACATAACTGCTATTTGGGGACATTTTACAAACCTTCTTTCAACAGGAGTGGCAACCTCTGATATACATGTGAAGTGTATAATGCCTCTATAATGCCTTGGTAAGACCACACTTGGAATATTGAATCCACCTTTGGTCACCACAATGTAAAAAATGTTGAGATTCTGGAAAGAGTGCAGAGAAGAGCAACAAAAATGATTAGGGGACTGGAGGCTAAAACATATAAAGAACGGTTGCTGGAACTGGGTATGTCTAGTTTAATGAAAAGAAGGACTGGGGGAGACATGATAGCAGTCTTCCAATATCTCAGTGGCTGCCACAAAGAAGTGGGAGTCAATCTATTCTCCAAAGCACCTGAAGGCAGGACAAGAAGCAATGGAGAGAAGCAAGAAACGATATTAGATTTATTAACTAGTATTTTAATTGTATATTGTCATTGTTTTTATTATGTTGTGAACCGCCCCGAGTCTTCGGAGATGGAGTGGTATAGAAATTCAATAAATAAATTCAATAAATAAATAAAATAAAAATAAGGGGTAAGTGCAGTTTAATGCATTGTTTGAAGATGTGTCTACTTACCCAGAATGATTATGATTAAGTATTGACTTAAACTGAAGTTACCTTCAGTGGTGTCCATAGAGTGTGGGGGAAAAAGTGAAGATGGCAGCCACAACAGAATAACCAAAGCCCTGCCTATTTTTTTATATATGTTACGTGCAACACACACAAAACAGGCATGGCTTTGATTATATCATTAAGACCATCATGTTAACTTTTTAAAACATACCTACACCCTCCTGGCCACCTTAGTTCAATCCGGCACCTTAACATTGTACCACCTCTGAAAAGTCTAATTGCTATCCTTGGCATGGTCATATTTATTTGCCATAAATTGATAGTAGTTGATTCAAGTGAAATAGAATTAGTCTTGCAAGTATAATCTTGATATGTGTCCACTTGCCTTTCATTTTTATTTTATATTTTTATTGTTTCGAAGACCCAAGTTCCAATATAGAGTTAAAAGTGAGACTTATAGACACCAGTTAAATACTTTTCAATGAATAGTTTTTTAAAAAAAATGTGACCAAATGCATTATTCTTGGAAAAGGATTAGGAAGATTAGATAAGATATCCCAGTGTTTATGTCTGGGGTGGGATTGGGGAAGAAGCAAAGGAATTATTTCATCCATCAATTATTATACATTCAATTTCAATTGGGACATCTTTTTCATCTAACAAAAAACAAGCAGTTAAGTCACAGTATCTTGGAACATCATCAGAAGTAAATATGTCTTTACATATGCTTGTTTTAGACAAAACAAAGGCACTTCCATGAGGTGTCATTCTGTTATCCAATTCCTATGCGATGGCAACTGGAAAGTAACCAGTTCTCAAACCCTCAAATCACAAAGCAAAAGAGTTTCATTTTTATTTGTGCTGCACTTCTGAAAAATGGAACTTCCACCTTGTTTTGCAGTGTAAATTTGAGGAGATAGTTTGCTTCAAACATCATAGTAGAGAAGCACCTCTTTATTTAAACTTTGCACAGATCTACAACAATTGATAACACTAAGCAAATAAAGAATGAGCTGTTTTCCATTACTGGTCAACAGGTGGTGCTATTGCCTCTTGTAATATTTGATAACTAAGTATTTAGGGTTTGTTCATTTGCAAAAAATCTCAGCAAATATATTATAGTACATATAATACTTTCTCACGAAAGCTCCTACCATTGTCTTTAAATCAAGACTTTTCTCTAACCCCTCCCTCCCCAGATCACTTTTAGAAGACAGATTACCTGCTCAGCTTCAGCTCTGCATTCAAAAGATGCGGAGGAAAGGGCTCAGCCTATATGAACAACAGTTGCTGCTTTTGCAGTTACTATTGTTAGTATCTCTTGGGATCTCAATATGCAGCAAGCAGAAGTAACTGTTGACTAATTAGCTGACGGCAAACAAATCACAAAAATAAACAACACCACTTCTGAATTTTCGCACTAGGAGGGAGAGCATGAATCCTGAAAACAAGGAATGTTACATTTTTGTCAAATGTTGCTATTCTATACAATCCTACAAAATGTTTGGAAATAAATAAGTTGGTGCATAAGCCCACCAAGGTGCCTACCGTCCCTGTCCTAAGGTCTCCTTTTATTCGTATCCATTTCCTGTACTCAGGGCTTTTCTTCGGCACAAAAAGGTGCCGGAACGCTCCCCCGCGCTCCCCCCGTCGCGCGCTAAAAAAA
>JAOYMU010000283.1:14894475-14911761 GCA_025802295.1 Psammodynastes pulverulentus
ACCGTCCCCCCTCTTGGCCCCCTCCTCCTCCTCCTCCTCCTCTCCCTCAGCGCTTCGATCCAAGATGGCGGCGCTGAGCAGCAGCGGCAGCGCTGAGGAGGCATCGCTTTTCAACGGGGACATGGAACCCGAGCCGCCTCCGCCCGGGCCCTCCTACGCCGGGGGTAGCGGCAGCGCCGGAGGCGACTCTGCCATCCCGGAGGAGGTGAGGGCTGCCTTACTGTGTGGGGCGCGGGGCGAGGGGGAGGCGAGGCGAGGCAAGGCCGGGCTTGGCATCTCAACGCGCCGCTTTTTCTGCTCTTGGAGAGTCCCGGGAGTGGAAGCCTGACTGCTTTTAACCACAGTTGTCTGCAGGGGCTTGATAAACTGACGAGCGGCGAGAAGACGTAACGAGTCGGAGTTTATAACCAGGGAAGATGTTGTGTCCGAAGTCCCGGACGGCTTTGCGAGGTGATGGGGCCAAAAGCAAGACGTTCAAGGCAGCCGGAGATGCTTAGGCGGGAGCGGGGGGTCGATATCTTAAGCTGCCCGCTTGGCCGGAGGGGGGGGGAAGCTTCCCTGGCCTGATTTACAGAACCTCCGTCGCCAGGAAAACCGTCTCCGGCTAATACAAGCTTTTCCCGACCTGGTGCCTTCCCGTTTTTTATTGCACTGCGGTTTCCATTAAGCTGTCTGCAGGATGACAGGGATGTGTGGAAGCTGTCGTCCAGTTTCACAGGAGGGCATCAAGTTGGGGAAGGCTGCAGTCAGTGCTGCCCCCACTGAACTGTTGCTACAGACGCAGCTTCAATAGCCCCTGGTAACCTTGGAAAAACCTGCTTTGTGAAAATACAGTAGGGAAACCCTCGAAAAAGTTTAATTCGGGGACTTTCCCTCGAAATCACCAGGCCAAGTGAAATATTGCTGAATTGTTTATTTTGCTACACAGTAGAATGCTCTGGATTTCTCTTCTCAGAGTCTTTTTCTTCCCTTCTGCATGATTCTTAGTAGTAATTGCCTGCCAAGGATAGATGTAACTGCAGGAACTCCTGTCAATAACTATCCTATCGGTTCTTCATCCCTTTCCCCCCACATGTGCCATAATGACTTCTTTTGATCCTAATGCATTACTCCAGGAGGGCAGAAAATGCAAGGAGAGAAGAGATAACCTCTCTGTGTTTTGAATAGCTGTCTCCGATAAACAGGCAGGGGAGGGGCTGTCTTTCAACAATTTATGGAATAAAAAAAAGGTTGAATTGCTACCTTTCTAACTCTGAGACATTAAAAGTTACTAGTGGATTGCGTAATTTTTTTTTTCACAAGCAAGCATACTCGGGTGCACCTCTGAACACAAATGGAACATTAGCATAAATGGGACAAACCTCTTTGGTTTCTTGTTGGCAAAAGATTTAGCAGATTGTTCTTAGTGCCCAAAACTGGATTCAGTGCAAAAACCTGTATTGCTCCTTTTTAAAGCAAAATTTGATAAATATTTTATTCATCTGAATATTTTTACTAAGTACTAACTACCTAGCTCTAAAATGACATACTGGGGCAGAAATAAAGGGGAATAGTTTTATAAATACATGCAAGTGTGATTTGCTGAATTATTTTTAGTTACAATTTACTTTTTGCATAACTACTTAGTATGAATTTCATTTTCCAAATATGCATGAGTTATTTTTGTATTGTGCTGTGAAATGTCTCTGGAGAAAGCCAGCGTAGCTTTTAACTTATATGCAGAATGTGGTTGGAAAGAGATTAAGCTTAAATAGGGTTTGTTGAATGAATATCCACAATTACTGTACTAATCATTTCATTTCCATAGGAATAATAGCAACCTGAAGATAAGAGTATAATAAAGCAGTATAATATCTTTTATAGATGTGGTACAGTTCTGTAAGAATTACTTCAGGTTGTTTGGTATATTTAATATTTTTAATAAATTAATAACAAAATAATAACTCTACTGTAATAGGCTAAAGACAATATTCATCCAGCATTTTCTCACAGAAGCTTACTAGTCTCTGAGGTACTAAACAATAGCGGACATATCTCTCTTCTGTAAAGTAATATTTAGATCCATGCTGTCCCAGCCCAGTGGTCCCATTAAATCTTCAAGGCTAATAGCTCTCTGTAGGCCTGTCCTCCTTGAATTTATCCAAACTATTTTTAAAGTCATCTGATGAGTGGTTATAAACCCAGGTTAATTATGCACTGTGGAAAGTAATTTTTCAGTTCTAAATATCGTCCTTTCAGTTTCATTGGATAACCCGTGCTTCTAAGTATTTTAAAAGATGAAGAAAAAATTTCTGTCCATCCTTCCATGTTCTTCATAACATGTATGATTTTGTACAATTCATCCATGTCTCTAGAGGAGATAGATGGTGCACAAATCTAATAAACAAATGAATCATATCTGTCCTCAGTTATCATCTCTCTACACTGAAGTTCCAGACGATCTAGATTTTCTTGTAAGAAAGGTGCTTGAGTTCCTTGATAATTTTCCTTGCCCTCTTCTGCATTTTTTCCACTTCGTTATAATATTTTTTAAGCTGTTCCACCATTCTGTATATTTACACTTATATTGTTGATAATTTTGTTTTCAATTCCTTTCCTGATGAACTCTTCTATATGGAATTTGCCTTTTTACCCTGCTGCAAATTGATCAGCATCTTCATTGAGATATCCAACATTACATCAAGATCTTTTTCCTGTTTTTTTAGAATAGGAAACATGAATTTGACTTTTGCCCCTGTATGTACTATACTGCACAGATAAATTGAATCGTGTTTGCTGTTTGATTGATCATTTTCTGAGTCTAAACAAATCCTTCTGGAGCTTCTGTTGATTATTTTGGTTTATTAACCTGAATAATTTAATATCATATATATTAACTAACTCATTCCTTTCTCATCAGTCAAAATTATCTACTAGCTAAAATGCCTTTGTTCAACATAGATTCTTGAAAAATTCCCTCTTAATTCCCTCATTTGAAAAAAAATGCCTATTTCTTCCTGCCCCTTGGCTTTGTTTTATCCGTTTAGAAATTTATAAAATAACAAATCATCTTACATCCAGAGTGCCAAGTTTATTTAACAGCCTTTGATGAGGAACTTTTGCAAAGAGTCTCTGAAATTCCAAGTGCACAATGTTGACAGGTTTGTTTGCAAAATCATATGTATTCTTTAAAAATTTTAGAAATTGGTGAGGCAAGATTTAGTTTTTCAGATTCCACGCTGATTCCCTTAAGCAAGACTACTCCATGTATCTAGCTTATTTGTTTTTTGATGTTAAACTAACAGGTGTATGATTTCACATGTTAGTTGGCTGAGGAAAACTATTGATTCATGTTGTTTTTAGAGATAAAATCTACTGACTACTGTAGGGCTTGTTATGGTAAAATAATGTATAATTATCCATAAATGCTTTCCACATGACCCTATATCGGGGTTGTTATGCCTTTCAAGAAAGTTTAGCTGATCTTTTATTTTGAAGCTGTGGGTGGATTATTTGAGTAGTAAATGCATGTGATTCCAGATAATTTGGCTTTTTTAGTTATGTTTAGTGATGTTATATGTTTGTTTTTTGGCTTGATTAATCAATATGATGATTAACAGCAAACAACATGCAATACATGATTTGAAAAGGACATCTTGATTGGAGCCTAAAGAATGTTTGCATGTGGATTCTATAACTAGTCTGCGTAACTAAGGATTAATCTGTCTGGATGTACCACTGATGGAATGTTGTCTGCCTGGTGTTTGATAATCTACTTACTTATATAGCCCTGATTTGTCAGCAAAACCAGGAGGCTTATCAAGTTTCCAGGATGCTTCTGTTGGTGGCTTTCATTTAGCTTGATAGTTGTGAATAGTGTATCTATGATAGTCTCCTCTGGGAAGCCTTTATTAAACAGAATACAGCTGGAAATGGATTGAGCTCAGCCAGACAGTTATTGAAGGGCCAAGAGCATTCAATAACCTACGGTACGTCTTGGAATGAATTTCTTCTAGTTGACACCACCTGAAGAATGTTTGAACTGGATTGGTAATTGAAAGCTTGCCAACTCATCTTGATATTGTAGGGTTATTCAAGTAAGTATAAAGTTATTATTTCATAATAAATCTGCCATGCACATGATAGAAAGTACCTTCTCCCCCCCCTCCAATTATTGCAATCATTGGGGGGGGGAAACTAATTTATTGTTGCATGCAACTATAATGGATAGAGCTAGTCCATCATGCCATTAAAAGTGAACAGCTGTTTCTTAGCAATTCTCTCTAACTGAATTTCGTCTAGGATTCAAATATATATTTGGAGAACAGAACAATAGAATTGGAAGAGACCTTGGAGCTCTTCTAATCCACCTCCTGCTCTAAGCAGGAGACCCTATACCATTCCGGACAAGTGGCTATCCAGTCTTTTTAAAAGCCATTCCACTGGTTAATTTTTCTGTGTTAGGAAATTTCTCCTTAGTTTTAGGTTGCTTCTCTCCTTGATTAGTTTCCATCCATTATTTCTTGTCTTGCCTTATGTTGCTTTGGAAAATAGGTTGACCCCACTTCTTTGTGGCAGCCCTTCAAATATTGAAACACTATCGTCTCAGCTGTAATCCTGTTCACCAGACTAGACAAGCCCAATTCCTGCAACTATTCTTATTCTGAACTAAATGTGTATAAATATAAATTCTCTTTATCTCATTCAGATTATTTCATAAAACAAGTGTTTTAGATGGGGAGATGTAACAGTCAATTAATAATACAGTTGATTGTTGTATCAGACTTGAATGTAATATAAAAATGTGACTACCATGTCATTGTGCCTTTTATACCCTTCCTATAAATGGTAACTTGTATAAAAATGTAACAACTACTGATTCAATATTGAAAATATTGCACTTGTCTGGGGAAGGGTTGTACTCTCCTTGAAAAAAGCAGGTGTTTCTCAGTGACTTAAGTAGTAGCAATGGCTGTAAGTCCCTTGGTCCAACTTACGTTTTTATACCAGCTGTTTTGAGACTGTGCTTATTTTGACATGATTTCTTCCAAATTTATTTTGGGGATAAATATAACTTTAAATATTATTGCCATCATCCTCAAATGATGGAAGTCTGTTCTTTTACAATTTTGTCCCTTTTTCCCGCCTCCTGGTAGTGTTGTACGCAGGGGAGGGGAGCGTTATATAGTGTTGCTCATTTATTTAGCAACTATTTATAAGCAGTTAGAAGTTTTAATAATCACCTGTGAACAAATAATATGGGATAGAATTTTAGAGCTATAGAAATAAGAAAGTTAATTTATCTTTTCACAAAGGTAATTGATGTCTTGGTCTTTTCCTTTTTTTTTCTTTTCTAAATGTCAACTGTTTCTTTTTTCACACCTTCTCCTTTTCTCCTAGCACTATGCTCCCATTTCCATATTAGGAAGTGTCCAGTTAACCCTTTACTTACTTTAGTTGCCCAGTTAACTCTTTACTTACTTTAGTAAAATGCAAGAATATTTGTCATGGTCTCTCACATACACATTCTACAAAGACAATGGAAATGTAGAAAATAGTAGAATAGTTGTGTGGGAGAATGCTTTGTTTACGTATGCATACTGATGAAAAGAGGAATCTTGCTTGGTCTGATTAATTTTTGATTCTAAACATAGTGCATAAGGATGATGAATATAAAATACTGGTGTTTGTCTCAATCTCAAGGAGAACAGGTTTAAAAATACAGTGTTAGGGATGCTGGAAAGTTTTCTTCAGAAAATCCTAATGCTATATGTTGTAGTTAAGTTATTCTTTGTTTTGAAAATGATAAGATCCTTATCCCAGTACAGATTGTCATCGTTTCCTTATTATGCAATTAGCTCTGCACATTATTTCATAGCAAATTTCATAGTGAATTTTGTTTCTTATTCTTTACAGAAAAGGTTTAGTTTTAAAAATATCCTGTCATACAGGTCCTAAGTGGCAAACTGTTTTTATTTCTTGAAACAGACTTGGTATGGATCACTAAAATCTTGAATCTTTAAGATATCTAAGAAGTTTATTGTAAGTTGATATATAGTGGAGGCAACACATTTCCATTTTTAATACTTTATTGTACTGCTTCCAATTACTGTAACTCTTCATGCTCAAATTTTATTCCTGGAGTAAAATATGAATCATTACTGAATATATATTTGTGCCTTTCATAGAAAGTATTATTTCTGGATTTCTCTAAATACCTTGCAATCTAAATGAGGTTACAGCAAAATTCAAGTAAACTTATATTTATGTACACTTATAAACATATTTGAGACTGCTAACAGAATGAATTGCACTAAACAAAACAATGATTGAGGTATTGATAAAATTGCTGGCCACATATTTTTGAGCTCTCTGTTTTAAAAGTTTCTTTGCTTCCCTAATTGCCTAGCATATAGAAAGAGTAATAAAAAATGTGAATAAAAATGAACAAGTTATGTAGTCCTCACTTGTATAATTAAGGGTTCAAGTATTTTTCTTTCTGCAACAGCTGTTCCGTTTTCTAGATGCCCACATTTTCTCATCATAATATCGATGTTTCATGTAATATATAGACATTGAAATAACTACTTTCTAAGTTATCATGGTAAGAGTGTCACATGGCATGTCCTTGCAGTAGAAGTGAACAGTGCTAGTGACTGAGATAAAAAGTGAGTGTTACGTTTTCAATTATTGGAAAGTCCTCCTGAATTTAGTTTGACATATTTTATGGCTATATTAAAATGCCTCACCATGCAACATTTAAAATTTATAATGCTTCTGACTGATAACCGAATTGGATGACAAAACTAGGAGTTGCAAATTCTGGAAATCTATAGGCTCTCCCACATTTGCTTTAGCTTACAGCCATACTTCAGTAAGCCTTCATTTTCACCATTAAGTTCAGTATAACTGTGTGATAATATGAAATATGACAACCTAGTTCTTAAATTGTGATTTGAAAAGAAGAGCAAATATTATTCACTGTGGATTTCTAGGAAAGAGTATATATGAATCTACTTAAAACATGTTTAAGTATTTTTGTGGCTCATCTTCTTTCCTTTCAGATGCCATCTAAGAAAAGTCAAGATAATAATAATGTCACATTATTAACCTTATTAACCTCACATTATTAGCCTTATTTTTTAAAGCCAGTTGCTGATAAAACATCTGTTATACAGAATTTAAACAATGGTAAAATCATTGAACTTTCATAGACCACAAAGATCTGGCTTCTCTCCCAGGTCTGTTTGCCCTAAATTCTGTGGGTTAGAATTTTACCATTCTTCTGGTTCTTTTTGTTGGGCCGTGTCCCCAGAATAGGAGACTATTAATTGATATGCAGAACATTGAGGTATGGTCTCCCAAAGGGTTCCATCTTATCCCTCAGGCTCTTTAACGGCTACATGAAGCTGTTGGAGTAGTTTGATACACAGTGCCATCAGTATGTTAATGACAGCAGCTTTTGGGTTTCCCATTCAGTTCCAAGGAAGTTATTTGTCCCTTAGAAAGTTGTCTTAGCTCAATAATGCATCAGAGAAGAGAGGACAAGATTAAGTTAAATCTGAATGAGATAGAGGTTGACAAATAGAAAACTGAACTCGAAGATCAAGGATGGCTTATACGCGTCCTGAAAAAGCATGGTTCTTAATGTGGAAGCACTTTTTAATTCTCAGCTGACACCAGACTCGTGATAGCAACAGCAATAGCACTTAGAATACCGCTTTGCACTTAGCACTTATATACTTATATACCGCTTAGCACTTATTTACCGCTTCACAGTGCTTTACAGCCCTCTAAACAATTTACAGAGTCAGCATATTGCCCCCCAAAATCGGGGTCCTGATTTTACCAACCTCGAAAGGATGGAAAGCAGAGTCAACCTTGAGCCTGGTGAGATTCAAACTGCTAAATTGCAGGCAGGCAGCAGGCAGCACAAGTAACCTATAGTACTGCATTCTAACCACTGTGCCACGGAAGAGATAGTTCTGGCAACTGTGAGGTTGTCATAAGTAATATATAAAAAGTTGAATAGTTGTAGATTATGCAGTAGGCAAGTTAATACAAAGTTAATGTTCCTAACCAGTTCAAGGTAGATGGATTAAATCATTCCTGCATAGAAAAACATGTGCTGCTTGTCAGTGACCAGCTTTCCTGATAGGAGGAGAGGGCAGCCTCAACCATTGCCCTCGGACTAGAGAAGGCACTCTATCAGGAATTATGTTTGAAGGCCACTCTCGGAGTTTTGAAAATTTGGAAAGTACCAATAAAGGAGAATATTTGTAGCTCGGGGTTGAACTGAGGAGTCCTGGTGTTCTCTGAGCTTGGTTGTTTTCTTACACTAGGTAACAGCATCTAGGTAACTACCAAACTAGGTAAGATCATCAGTGCTAGTTCTTTCTCCAGGCTTTTTGATTGGTAAAATAATTGATTTTAGTATGATTTTTTTCATTAATTTTATCTGCAGTTTAAAGCTATGTTTTCTTTTAAAATAATTATTAACCATCTTTAGTGCTCACCAGAACTGAAGGATAAGATGTTATTCCAATAAATAAATAGTTTTAGAGTTCTGTTCTCCATAATTTTGACAGATGGTTAAGTCTCTGCTGATTGCATGAACATTCAGTGTACTGTCATTCTTTTTCAGAAGCAAGTACTTAAATTCTTAGGTGGTTTTTTTTTTGGCTAATTGTTTTTACATGTATTTTAGAAATAGTACCAAAGTAATAATCATATGAATGCTGACAAGAGAATAGAAGTAGACATGATAAGATGGTTTACATTGTTTCTTACAGAAATTTCTTTGCAAAACAGTTACACATTTATCCATGCTTTGGACTCTCAAATCTAGTCTCAATGATTACATGGATATATCTGTATAGGTAGTCCTCAACTTACAACCATTCATTTAGTGACCATTCAAAGTTACAACAGCACTGAAAGCAGTGATTTACGACCATTTTTCAGCATCCCCGTGGTCACATATCAAAATCTGGATGTCTGACAATTTTTGAGGGTTGCTGTGTCATGTGATCACCTTTTGTGACCTTCAGTGTCAATGGGAAGCCAGGTTCACTCAACAACCATGTTATTAACTTAATAACTACAGTGGTTCACTTAACAACTGTGGCAAGGTCGTGGAATGGAGCAAAACTCATTTAACAATTGTCTTGCTTAGTAATGGAAATTTTGGGCTCAATTGTGGTTGTAAGTTGAGAACTACCTCTATAGTTTTCTTGGCAACAGCAGGGAAATCATTGGCCATAGTTGCTTTCTGGTTTTTTTTGTTTGTTTGCTTGTTTATCTATTTTATTTTTACTTCTCATGGCAGTCTATAATCCTCCAATAGTTACTCATGCTCTTGATCATCTGTGCCACACATTTGCATTATGCACTTTTATGAGCAGGCATTGAGTCTTGCTCCCAGCCACTAAATATATAGCAGTTTCGTTGTACTATACATGTGAACTTTGAGAACTAGAAAATAATTGAGCAGTTGTTTTAGGTTGCATTATATATGTAGTGACTAGGCATAGGTGCACACACATCATAACTAACAACATTAGTAAGTAAAATGGTTGTCGGCATATATTTGAGATATTAAGTTTAAAACTTTTAAATATATTTTATTAAGAATACTGAAATATTTCTCATTTTTTCTAGGTGTGGAATATCAAACAGATGATTAAGTTAACCCAAGAACATATAGAAGCTCTGCTAGACAAATTTGGAGGAGAACACAATCCGCCCTCGATTTATTTGGAGGTAAGTACTGAGTTGGAAATAATTATTGTTGCTATTATTACATACTAGTTTTCTGTTTATTAAAAAATTTCAAAGTACGTATAGGTTTATATTGTTAAAGTAGGCGGGTATGACTGATAAAGTGGAGACAAAGTCTAACAACAGTGTAAGATTTAGCAAGAGACTTCCATGCACCAAAGGATATAAGAAAAGATTCAAATATGAATCAGGTTTGGGTTAGTCTAAATCTCCAAGGCCAACTGTCACAATTTTTTCCTACTGTCTAGTAAATTCTGAGCATTAACAGGTTTGGGGCCACTTCCCATGCTTATTCTTCTTGTGAAATGGCACCCAGCTGTCCTACCAAGGGATTTTAATGTTGAAGTGAGTATGTAGAATGAATGATGAAGGAAAAATAGAATAGAAAATGAAGACAGTAAGAATCAGACGAGTTGGAATTAGAAGGAAGGATAGAGAGAAAGTTAAATGGTATAAAACCATTTTTATAGATGGGGGAATAGGATAATAAGAACAAAAATTTTAAATGGTAAAAAAAAAAGCTGCTGAGTGGCGTGATTTGGGGTTGACATGGAGTTGTCCTTCCATAGCAGCAAAGATTGACAAAGGCACAGAAGTGGAAATAACGATGGCCTTTGGCCAGTATCTTTGGGGGACTATAAGATAAAGTGACAACTGCCATTTGTGGCTGAATAGCTGCCGTTTTATCTCATCTGCTGGAGAAGGGAGGCCATGGATTGGAGAGTCTTGTGAAAAACAGTATCAGAGGTAGAAGCTAGGTAGAAAAACAAAGGCAAGTGACATGGCAGGTATGGGTGACCTGGGATGTATGTGAGAGTAGTGAAGGTGTGCTAGCTGAAGAACTTTGTGCCTGCAACGTTCTCTCAAAGCTGATCTTTAGGTTGTGCATAGAGAGCATAAACAGAACATCAAATCTGTTGGCCAAAAGATCTGTTCAGAAGCAAAAGCAAACTGGATACAATGTAAAAACGCTGAGTGAGAATTGATTGTTGGACTGTGACAATAGCGGAAGGAATCTCCAAGTGAGAGACACGAAGGATTTTTTTTAATAACTAAATTGAAATTGCAGTTGTTGAAATTTATAAAGGTAACGATTATATATTGTATGACTGGGAATTCAGAGAATTGTTGGGTTTGATGGGTTCACACCCAGTTATTGCGTAGCAAAATTGGTCCACATACTGTGATCTAATGAGGATACAAATGCACAGAGATACAAGCGCAAGAGACATGGAAATGGAGAACCATATTGATTCAATGTTGTACAGAGGAAAGTATGGCTGAGAGAACTAGGAGAGCACCATGGTTTCAGGCTGCTTCTGAAATGCAAGTTAAGATGGCATCCAGTCATGATCTAATGTTGGATAAGTTTGTATGTATTATTGAGGCCTGGCTTCATAGCAATGGGGATATGCCCTGTCATAGATTTGCCTTCCTGGGTTTCAGGTCCTGCAGCAGCCACAATGCTAAGATCTGGAGAAGTGTTGCTGTGAACATTCAGAAGACTTTAGCAGTGAGTGAGAGCACAATTCTGGCAATAACTGGGTGTGAATGTCTGTACATGATGTTAAGCCAGGGTTTAGGCTTCTGCGCATGTTCTGACCACTCTGCTATCTAGCAATTGCCCTTCAGAAGCTTTTAGACTGACTTCCTGGACTGATGCTGAGGTCACTTGATGTTCTGGAGGGACTTCAGCCTCCATACTTTAGATACGGAGTTTGGATTGGCTTGAGAGTGGCAACCATGAACTTGTCCTGGTAATCTTAGTTCCAACTCACAAAGGTAGATACACCCTTTAATTATTTTTTGCTCCAGGGCAGATGAAACTTCATTGGAATGTGGAGGATACTAATTTTGTTCTTTGCCATGGTAAGAGCACTTTCATGGTCGTGCTGCACATTTTGAGCATCCTGGACATTTGTGAGAGCAGTGGATCTATTAAGGTGGTTTGTCTCAAAATCTTGATGGATGTTGAGAGTTTTCTGAAGGTTATGGTGTTAATGCTAGATGTGGTTCTGACAGGCCTCCAAATCATGGTTCAAAGTTATAAAATGTACATTCCTGAAATTAATATGTGGTAATGTTCCTTAGTGCTTGTTAACTCTATCGTCTGAATTGGTAAACCATGATAGAATGTATTTCAGACTCTGATTTTGTTTCTGGTTTTGAAGATAAATTGCTGATGTGGAGATTGCCTTTCAGCAAAAATAATAGTTTCTGCAAAGGAGAAAGAAGAGATGCCTGGAGAACTAGTGGAGGAAGACGAAGAGTGAATCCGATTGAGCATGAGGAAGAACTTATATTAGGACTTACATTGTGGCAATAAGGGCAGAAAATGTGTGTTTTCTTTGCCCTGATTGTTTTTGCTGGTAGCTGCTCAGCAACCCAGTTCAGGGAGAACAAATCCCTGCTGAGGAGGGACAGATTGCAGAGCATATGCAGGGTTATTGTGAGGAATATTTTTGCTATTTGGCAGATAAAATTTCTCGGATTCACTCAGAGTTGGATTTTGACTGGACAGTGCCCAAAACAAGGCCTTTTGTAGTTATCTAGAGCAAGATTTATTCCGTGACTCTCAAGGAGATGGACAGGAGTTTTCAGTCTGTCAGCTAAGCCAACTGCTTGTCTCTCCTAGATAAACTAGGCAGGAACCATGGCTAGATGAGCTAATTCTACTTTATTGTACTGCTACATAACAAAATCTTGCAAAGTCTAAAGGTACAAACCATTGTTTTGAATCTGCTGCTTAATTAGGGTAGATTTTTCCTAAGTTTCTTCCTCTGACCCTTAAATCACTAGGGTTCCTGGCTCCCTTGTCTGGTTGTTTCCTAGGCAACACCTCTTCCCCTCGTCCCTCAAGATATCCACACATTTCATTTCGTTATTGTAGTCTGGTCCATGTGGTGACATCAGCTTCTTCGAGGGAGATGGTGATCACCTCAACGTTGAAGGAAGCTATGGTGTATTTTGGTAGAGAGTAAGGGAGATGACCTTGACAGAAATATGCAACAACTGTTATCTAAGTGAAGTAGGCTGAAACATTCTTTAAGTCAGAGGGAGGGGGGAGCAGCAGGGCAACATATTTATTCAGACTGATTCACTAGGGCACCAATTCTTGAAGTATGGGCCAAAGACCCCTGGGGATCTCTCAAGAACCTATCAAGGAAGCACAAAAAAACCCCAAAATTATTTTCCAAATAGTGAAAATATTTGCAAAAAATTTAAAAACATCTCACTCTTTTCATTGTTTCTTACTTGTTAGAAAAGTATTGGGATTTTTTTCATAAAAAATATTTAGATTTAATATTGTTCTTTTTGTATGATTCAATAAATATTCTACAGATATCAGTTTGAATCAGTCTGTAGGGTTTTTCAGTCATTTTTAAAAGTGAATTAGGGTCCTGAGAAGAAAGATTTTCAGAAACACTGCACTTGGGTATAAGTAAGAAAGGAGATAAAGCACAATCAGACTAAGTGGCGGTGTCTATCTGAGCCCTTAAACCCAGAGGCACTCCATTGATGATTCTCAATGGGGTATCAGTCTGAAGAGATAGACCAGACAGAAACATGACCAGATGAGCCAATTCTGCTTTATGGTAAGATTATATTAATAGAAACCTGCAAGTCTGAAAATACTTCCTTCCCCTGTCCCCTTTATAGCCCCAATAGCTATAGCACTTAGATCTATATACAAAGGGCTTTACAGCCCTGTCTAAGCAGTTTACAGAGGCAGCATATTTCTTTCAACAATCTGGGCCCTCATTTCACTGACCTTGATAGGATGGAAGGCTGAGTCAACTTTGAGCTGGTCAGGATCAAAATGTTGAACTGCTGGCAGTCGGCAGAATTAATCTGCAATACTGCTTCTAACCACTGTGCCATCACTAGGGAAGGTCCCGTTTGAGCCTCTTGTCCCATCCACAGGGCTAAGCTGCCTTTTATCTGAATTGTTGCCTTGTCTTTCAAAATCATTCCAACATACCATTACGGGGCACACTTCCGCATTTGAGACATGTGCAGTCTAGGTTTCCTCTTGGATCCTCAGTTCCTACTTATAGAGCAGGTAGAAGCTCTGACCAAGAGGGTCTTTGCAGAGACCCAGGTAGTATGCATGTTGCTCTAGTTACCACACAAATGGATTACTGCCGTGCACTCTACCTGGGGCTGCCCTTGAAGATCATTTGGATGCTACCACTAGGGCAAAGTGTGGCAATGTGGGAAATGTTGGAGACACCCCACTGTTTCATAAGCTACAGTGGCTAGCAGTTTGCTTCTTGGATATAATTCAGGTGTATCACCTTTAGCACCCTTCATGGCATAGGATCTTGCTACCTGAGGGACTGTCTATCTGCAGTTTTCTCTGCCTTTCAAGTCACGTGAAACAGGATGAATAATTGGTGCCATCAACTAAAGCACGTCATTTTGCAGGACCCAGAAAGCATGCCTGCTCTGTTGCAATTCCTGCCCTCTACAATGATCTTACCCCAGAAATTAATGTGATTCCCCCTCTAATGTTGTTGAAGAAATGATTGAAAACCTAGTTATTCTCTCCAGATCTTGGGAATAGCGTGAATGTGGAGCCTGGTTTGTATTGGTTTGGGTATTTCACTCCTCTGATTGGTGTATTCTTATATGTTGCTTGTGAGTTGGTTGTTGTTACATTTAGGAATTGGGTGGGAAAACAATGTTTATTGGGAAAACAGTATATGAGTTGGTAGCTATTCACAATATTTTAGGCAGCAGAGAATGAAAATCATCAGTCATTTTTTAAAAATGCAGTCTGTATATATCACCCAAATATGTGTTGGCTTAAATCAGGGCCTTTGCAGCAGGAATCAACTTTCAGTGCCTCCGAAAGACTGCCATAAATTTGCTACACGTGTCTGACAGTTGGTGACATAGCCCACATATCAGTCTCTTCATTCTAGCAGGAGGGGCTTAGAAATTGTTTTTGGTAGTCTCTGGATTTGAGGGACTATTAGTGAGACTGGAATATTGAGACTGGAATGGTGCAAGTATTAGTGGGGCAAGAAAAATATTGATTCAGATGCTGTATGTTGGAAATGTTAAAGACTATAGATTACATAGAAAAATATCAAACTACACGTGTGTTTGTTTACAAAATGAGTGAATGATTTTTTTAATGTATGTGTTAAAACTATTTCTCTGCCTGACAATTGAAAGAATATTGTTATTCTTTCCCTGTACAAAAAGGGAGTAAAGGCAAAAACTACAGAGATATTAATTTGTTAAGCATGCTTGAGAAGGGTGTTTGGTAGCACCTCATTGAATGTGTATAAAAAGTGGCAATAAGGTTTGTTTGGTATAGATTTATGTTAGGCAGAAAATGAACAAATTAGGTGTTTGGCCTGCATCGGTTACTAATAAATGCATGCATAGAAAAAGAAAAGTAAGACAAAGCATGTGATAAAATGAATAGGTTGGATTATGGGCTATTTGGAATAAATAGTTGATTTAGAATAATTATGTTAGGAGCAAATAAAGAATGTAAATGGATGCTTAATAATGGTTAGTCGAATGCATCAGCACTGAGCACTTAAGACAAGGGTTTGTAAAGCTGGTTGGTTTGGAATATAAATCACTAAATTGTGATAACTTTTAATATTAGAGAAATTTTGTATCACACCCATGTTATAGAGTTCTCCCTTCCCCCCTTTGTCATGTGGATATCAGTGACTGCAGTGGCTAAGAGAAGTTGAGAAGGTGCTAGGAGGTGGTCTATTGTGATAAGCTGTATTGAAGACTGCATCTTCATTGCTTCTAGATACTTAGCTTTACTCAGTTAAGAATTCTGTACACATTGTTTTCCACAGGACTCATTGTTTCCTTATTTAGCACCGGAGTTCTAGGCAAAATAATTTTCCATATATGTATAATTATTTGCTAGATTGCACATTAGTGTCACAATCCATATTTTCCCTAGTTGATACACTGCATTTAGATGGGACTATTGCCATTATGAGCTGTTTAAGATCATACATTTTCTCCTACCCTCCATGCACCCAGCTTTCCAAGCAGATTGGAAATTTTCAAACCATAAAACACTATTTGCAATTTCCAGTTGTAAGGTGCCTGTGATTATGAGGCTTAAATCCGAGTAGCTTCTGCCAATGGTTTTACAAAAGATAAAAAAAGAAGGAAGCAATACAATGTCTACTTTGGGCAGATAATTTTTTAAATAGGGGATGAAAGGTGAGTAGAAGTAATGATTTCTAATCCTTATTCATTCTTCTAAGCCAATTTTCTAGTGCATGTACATCACTTGGGGCAGAATAGAATTATAAAAGGTAAAATAAATTAATCCTCAGCAAATATCTGTACTATATAATAGTAATGTAAGGGCTTCACCTTTCCCTTATAAGTGATCCTTTCCAGTGGTTTCTACACCAATATTTTTCTCCAGCTGGATCTATTTTCAGTCTCAAAGCCTTGGAGTCAGGGGGATGGGAATTGGCTGGAGATAAAATATGCAAGGAAAAACTAGGAGATTGGGAAAGACTTACCAACTTTTATTGTTCTTGAAATATCTTCATCCATCCTTAAATTAGTGTTGTGTTGTCGCATACAAAATAAATCTGTGTATTATTTTAATACATAATTTTGCATTGGATAAAATGTATACCTGGTTAATTGGCTGAATTTCCCATTAAGCTTTGTGCTACATGTCTGGATTGCACAGCACTGTCTTCTTTAGACTGATGTGCAAGATGTCAGACAACTTTGCTGTCATCACTTCAACAGAAGCGGTCAACAGGTCTCAGGAGATACTAAGAATTGTGTTCTAGCACATATAGAGATACCAAATTGGGAAGGGTTAGTTCTGTCATAGGTTTAGGAGTAGATTTGCAAATTAGGTTACAGAATTACTTAATTATTCAACTTTTTTTCTTATAGGCATACGAGGAATACACCAGCAAATTAGATGCATTACAACAGAGAGAGCAACAGTTGTTGGAATCAATGGGAAATGGAACTGATTTCTCTGTCTCCAGTTCTGCCTCAACAGAAACAGTTACTTCATCTTCTTCTTCTAGTCTTTCTGTAGCACCTTCATCTCTCTCTGTGTATCAGAATCCTATAGATTTATCACGGGGTAACCCTAAATCTCCTCAGAAGCCTACGGTTAGAGTTTTCCTACCCAACAAACAGAGGACTGTGGTAAGACCTGAACAGCTGTCAATATTTCTCTTTCTGATATTGCCAAAGATACATGTCTATGGCTAAAACAAAGTGAGTCACAGGATTGGTGATGTGACATTTACTTTTGCTGCTGATCATTACGTAATCAAATAAGAAAAGTATTGTCCATAAAAAATCCCAAATATTGTACTGGATTAGAAATGCAAATAAAGGGCTGAAATACATTATCGGTGGTACCTTGGCAAAAATTTGTGAAAACAGGGCAACATTAATAACTTCTATTTTGTACAGTATATGTAGGGTTTTTTTTCATTTTTCGTTTATTCGTTTACTTATTATCAACAATGGTGTTGCGCAGCATGTAGA
>JAOYMU010000283.1:14921934-14932018 GCA_025802295.1 Psammodynastes pulverulentus
ACGGAACACGTGATCCGGACTCCGAAAAGGTTCCGGAACGGCGTTCCGCCTAGTTCCGCCTCAAAAAAAGCCCTGATTGTGTTCAGTTAATGTGACTTAATCTGCTTCTTGAACTGTGCTAAAAATCTGATGAATACTGTACACATTTTTGTATAGGATTACTCTCTTTAGATTTCCAATACTTTGTTAAAGGGAAATCAACCATATTATTGTTTTAATACTTCCTTTAATAAGAACTGTTGGTGGCTGTATGAACACACCCGTGTAGTATGCTTAGGAACAATATGGAATTGATTTTCCACTCTCTTTTTTAGATTGTTTTTACTTACCAGTACAATCTATAATTCTATTATTTCTTTAAATGTCTCCTATCCAAATACTAATTCATGTGCACACGCGCACGTACATGCACTCAGTCCTATCACTTAAAAAGGGCTAGGTGATGTACATAATAACTATGTAGATGCTGAATGTAAAGAAAGAAAAGCTTGATTTCAGACTCCTGCTATTACTGTCTCTCATACATGGAATCTAAGATATAAATATATTGTCCTGCTGAATGAAATAACTAAGATACAGTTCCAGTTTTTTTTTTTAAAGTCCACCTATTGTTTAATTCCATACATAGTCAAAGTTACAAGTAACCTTGTATGTCAGTTATGGCTTTTTTTCAAGATAAACCTATCTCCAATCAAATGCACCACTTTGATCATCTTCTTTTAACTACTCCATAATCCCTTGCAGGGTGGAGTCTGGGCAACTGAATGGAGCTGGCAGAGTGTTTAATGGCCGGATGCCCTTCCTGTCGCCAATGTGAAGTTTTCTTCAGCAGATATATTCTCATTGTGCCCAGAAAGAGAAATATCTGCCTCTACCTGGCATTGAACTCACACCGTCCTGATTGTGATGCGAGAGCTCCACCTCTAGGCCTCTGTACCACTCTCAAATGCACCACTCTGATAATCAAATAATATTTGATTTCTGAAGAAAACTCTGTCCAAACAAAAACCCTTTTCTCATACCTAAAAGTTTTCCTAATAACTTCTCTCTTTTTATCAGAGAATACACAATGTTTTTATCATACATATTCTTTTCACCCTGTTAATTCAACAAATCATTAATCACTGCGGTAGTAAAACCTTTCAGTAACCTGTTTTTTGAGTTTTAATGAGTGCTTTGCTTTTGCATTTTGGACTACTTCTAAAACGTGCTTCTAGTAAATTTCATGTCCCATAGATTTGTGTTTTACATCTGTGTATATCATATTCTTGTATTTGTTCCTTAGATTGCAAATGCAAGAATATTGGTGTACTAGACAGTAGTGGTTTCCTACTGGCGCTGCTACCGGTTCGGTGAAAGCGTGTGCGCATGCGCAGCTCGGACAAGATCGAACTAAAGCGCCTCTCAGCTGTTTTAGCACGGCAATCCGCTCTACCACATCACTTAGCTGAGTGGATAAAGTTCAAGAAAGAGCATAGGCAGGTGGGAGGACCCACAAAACCACCCAAACACCGATCGTCGGCGCTACTGCTCGCCAGCGCTACCGGCTCGCCCAATTAGGGGCGAACCGGCAGCATACTGCCACTGGTACTAGGGTATCCTATACTTAAAATGTGTGCTTTTAGTCAATTGAGCAGCTGAAGGAATAAGTTTAAATTGAACTGGAGTGTTCATCAACTATTTCATGATGTACAGTAGTACACAGGTCATAGTCCTGTGTCAGAAGCCTGTAAAACGCATGGAAGGTTCTTACAGTTGCTGTGAGATCAGTGGGAATTGTTTTTGTCACATCTGTGAAATGAAGTCCTGTAGATCTTATGTATTTTTTTTTAAATGTCTTGACTTTCTCAGCCCACCAATTCTCCCCAGTCCTTCTCCTTCAAAATCCATTCCAATACCTCAGCCATTCCGACCTGCAGATGAAGACCATAGAAATCAGTTTGGTCAACGTGATCGCTCATCATCTGCCCCCAACGTGCACATCAATACCATAGAGCCAGTCAATATTGACGTAAGTCCCAAACTAACAGTTTTCCTTATCATTCGTGTATTTATTCCTTTATCCTGAACATTTGGAGGCAGGTGTAGCAAGAAAAATTCTACAGACAACTGCATACTTTCTATCAGTTTACAAATAAAATCTACTTGCCGTTTCCCAAAGTGGCTATGAAAAATGGAAAGAAGTCTTACTCCTCCAGGAAATGATCTCAAAGGCATACACTCTCACCCAGCCTCTGAGCCTGAGAAGATTTAGCCACATACATTGCTAGAATTTAAGACTACTTTAGAACTCGTGTAATAATTCTTTCTTACATATATTAAACTGATAAACAAATAACTATTTAAGGACCATAAATTGCCTATACTGTATTGATAGTAATAGATCATGCTGTTCTGAACTTCCTGAATTTAAAATCAGATATTAATTCTAAGGGTAAGCTCACATGACCTATTTTTAAATTACAGCTACTGTAGCTCTTTGATAAATTTTGGAGGATGATATAAATAAGCAAATGAGTCAAATATGTTTGCATATAAGCTATCAAGAGCCTTCAAAACAGAGACAGAAAAAAATTATGGAAAGAGCATTTCCCTCCCAAAGCCGAATAAATATAAATAGTATAGATATAATTCTAGAAAAGACTGCAAGTATATCTTGACCTGGGTGAATGTCTTTTGATACATCACATACTATAAGAATCATAATGATTTTTTTAATTTAAATAACTTCAACCAATTATTGTAATTTCTCTAATGCAATGTAGCTAGTGAGAATACAGGACTTCTTTGAAAAAGTAAGAGTAAAGGGCTTACCTTTGACTGGCATTATTAAATGCTACATCTATCTCTCCCTGAGTTAACTGTTGATTTGATTTTGCTTGATAGTTCAGTATTTTATTAAAAAGCTTGCTACTTTTCCATTAATGGAAGTTGGTCCATATGCTAACACCTTGGCTATTTAACACTGCTAATTGATTATCACTGTTTCCCTGTATCTCCAATCAGTAGGCTTCATTTTCCTCCTTGTCTCTCTAAAACAGTGTTTAAAGTATTTATTAGTTCTAGCCATCCTCCAAATTGCTGCTTGATAGTTCACTTCAAAGAGCTCAAGTGCTCTTTATTGGAAACCTCAGTTATTGGCAGATAAGGGAATGTTTTATAGGTTGATAGTGAAGTATGCTGTATCTTTGCAGCTGCTTTCAGTATGCTTTTCTCAGTTAAATGAAAAAAAAAATGTGCTATATCACCAGTCCTACTAATGACAAGCAACATATATAACGCATGAATAAGGTGCATATAGTTTTTGTTTTTGGTTTGTAGGACTTGATTAGAGATCAAGGGTTGCGAGGAGAGGGAGGTAAGTTACTTTGTTCTCTTGCATACCCAATGCATTGCTTTGCCTCCTCCCCTTTATACAACCTCCTTTTTGCAAAATACAGACACAGGAGAGAAATATAACTAGCGCAATGAAATTTGGTTGTACTTGCTTGTCCATGACATTTAGCATTGTCTGATAAAAAAATTCACCAATTCACATTTCAATGCTGGTGAAGGGAAGATGAGAACAGTATGCAAAGTGGTAGCCAGTATTATTTAAAAAAAAAAAAAACAACTACAGATAATCAGAAATAAAAGAAGGCAACAGGCCTTCAGCTGATCCTTTTCCTCCCTGTGCCATAAAAAGCTTAAACCTGCCATCTTGTTATATTAAAAATGATTACTTTTTAAGACGTCTGTCAGCTAGCACAATTTCTAAATCCACAACTTGAGAATATGCAATAAGAGCCTCCTAGAAAATACCTATATTTCTCAAAAACATAACACTTGGAGATAATATGTACATTTTTGCTGAAAAAGAATTGGTTATTGCCAGGCTACTAGAGTGTGTGTGCATGTATACATGTATGTATACTGCATATTTTTAGATAAATTCCACCAGTTAATCTGGCCAATTAATCAATGAAAAACAACTCTGAACAACTCTTCAAAGAGACTCCCTAGCAAACATTTATCAGTTGCAGGTGCTTACCAAATAATAAGCATGCAGGAGAAAGAAAGATAGGCTTATACTTTCTGTGCTTTTAATCTGTAGAATGAATGATATGAATGATATTATCAATTCATTCATCTGTAGAATGAATGATGAATGTTAATTAATGCAGATGCCCTCAATCCAGTCGTCATGTTTGCTGGCCCCTCTGACTTTGATATGCTTAAAAAATGTGGAGATGGTGTAAGAATGTACAGCAGTCTTCTCGAGCTTGGCAGCTCCAGATTGTAATGCCAAGAGCCATGGTCAGGCAACGCTGGAACTTTGCCAATTTGGAAAAAGTCATCAAATTTTATCGGCAGGTTTAGTAAAGAGAAATGTCACTGGCAAAAGTCATAACTGCAGAAATGTGTATTTTCCCCACCATGTTACATGCACACTTTTGGTGGGTGTTGCTGCAATAGCTACAGATCCTGTTCAGGAATAAGCTTCATTTAATGCTTTGACTTGGCTACTATCATTTGAATATATGGTGCGGGCTGTACCATGCAGTACAGGAAAGCATGTATCCTTAATCAGCTGGCCCTTTTGCTTTCCATGACATTTGTTTGTTCGTTTTCTTTCTTTTTAATACATTTGCAACCTATGCCTTCACTAAAACATTGAGTAGAGACTCAGTTTTTAGTCAGGGTTTTGTTTCTTCTCCCTCCCCGCTTCCCCAGTTACATCTTAACAAACTGGCTACTACTTTGCAAATCTGAGACTGCAGGTATGACTTCAAGCCATGAATGCTGCCCATTACATTGCCCATTTGACAATTGCATATGTCTAGGGAGCTGTGGCTTTGGAACCGTTTTGCCCATTCTGTCCAACATTTAAGTGTTGTGTACTAGTATGTCATTTTAAATTCCGGTCAGTAGGCTCTCTCTGGGGCTTACCAATTCCCAGCCTTTTGAATAATATGCTGTATTTTGTTTTTGAAATGGAATCACAAGTTTCTGCCCTGCAAAATCATAAGCAGTCTGTGCATAGGAGTCTTAAGCACCTCAGTTATGTCCCATGACTTTCATTTCTTCTGTGTGTCTGTCTTCCTGTCTCTGCCTGCCCGTCTCTTTCTCTCTAACAGCCCCTATGAACCAGCTGATGCGCTGCCTTCGGAAATACCAATCCCGGACTCCCAGTCCCCTCCTCCATTCTGTCCCCAGTGAGATAGTGTTTGATTTTGAGCCTGGCCCAGTGTTCAGAGGTAGTTGGGCTCTTCTTTCTCATTTTCACCCAAATCAAACTAAATAAAACCACAGATGCTGTTTGTGCCTCACCCTCACAGCGTGTGTATGTAAGTGTGTGAGTTTATCAAAACATTATCATTTTTATTTATTTATTTATTTATTTTTTGGCTTAGCCTGGCTGGAATGCTTTGAATGTGCTTTTTTCCACTTAATAGTCACTCACTCTTATTAAACTCACAAATTATTCTGTGTTGGACATCTGTCATAAAGCTGCTGGAGCATTACGTTATAGAGATAAGGTTTTTTGGACTATCTTCTTTCGAAGTATTGCTTGTTTTACAAAGTCTCGAGTTACAGTATGAAAAACGACAGGAGAAGTCCTGCAGATAATTAACATCTGTGCAAAACTTTCTTCAGATTTTTCTGAAATAGGGTTGCCAACTGACGCAAAAGGGGGGGGGGGTTGGAATCAAATTGGCCAGCTTTCCTTTTTAAAAAACAGATATTCTGTAAGATAAAACTTATGCCATTTTGCTGGCCCTCCAGCCAATTAATTCATAGCTCCTGAAGTGAACTTCAGTGCAGAAATTTACAACTCTGCCTGGATTCCAGCAGGACCATACTGTTGTGCATGATCTTGAGGCTTTCCAGGATTTTGGAGTAGATTGACATTCCTGACTTTATTGTCTGTCAGTTTTAACTTAATGCTTGAGCAAAATCCTATTTAACACTGTCTTTCAGAAATCTGTTGCAGAGCTAACGATTCTGCTAGCAATTTTGTTAATTATCTGGAATATGATTTACCTCAATTATATATTGCTGCTGTGACTAATCTGTAAATTAAAAGGATACATTATATTGTGTAGGATGGTTCAGCTAAAGTCAAGATCACTTCGAGAACTAAAATATAGTAATATTTCACTTTACCTGAGATTATTGATATAAAAAACATTTTTTTCTGGGCAAAACACCAGAACCACAATTCAGGATTGGAATTAGACACAGAAATAGTTTTTCCTCCTTTGATTGAATTATAGTCCAGAAATTAAACTGAAGCATAAAATGTTGGTATAAAGATGTACCGCAATACATCACTGCAATACAATTTGTACAAAGAAAGACTTGTAAATGTAGTTCTTCAATTTACACAATTTCCTAGGAAACTCTATTCACCTTACTAATTATATAATTAAAAATAAATAAATACCTTCTAGAACAAACCAGCTTAAACAATTAAACCAAGAACAGGCATTGTTTAAGCATACTATCTTGTTTTGTCATAGATTAAAATGTTTCTGGATTATATTGTTGGAAAAGATACCGCTGTGTTTAATAAATTAATATAACAGATTTCAGCTACTATAGTCTTTATTTACTGGTTTTAGCATTTGAATATGACTTCATTAACACAGCATCTTTCAGATATGTTGAGGCTGTATCCAAGAATTTCCAAAAAGTATGATCCAACACTGCTGTCCGGAAATTTTGGTAGTTATGCTTTCTGCACATCTGGAAGATGCTCATTTGAGGAAAACTGCCACAGATAAACCTGTACTGTATCTTATTCCAACATTTATATCCTTTTCTCTATGAAATATCTGTATGGCTGCTTAGGAAACTAAGCTTCTCTTATACTGCCAGCTTAAATGATTTGGAAAGGAGAAAGATAAATATTCTTTCCTACCATGCCTTTAAAGTTTTACATTCCACTAAACCCTGTTTTACAATTATAAAAAGCACACACACACACATGCAAATTAACATCTGTACAGCATTGCAGGATATATTCTTGAAATCTGAAAATATCTGGGGAGAAAGAAAATTCCCTTTTTGCTACACAGGCATTAGGAAAATAAGCTAAAAGAAGATGCAAAAAAAAGAAGAAGAAACCAGAGAAAAATAGCTTTCCAAATGTTCAGTCAAAAGCATAAGATCAGAGGTCTGAGGTTTTGAGATATTTTTTTTTAATTCTGCTTAGCTCCTTCAACATGGGCCACCAAAAATATATATTCGTTGTTGTCTTAAAATTTATATTATTTTCTTTTAATACACCTATCTTATTATTTATACCTCTTTGGAGTTTACAATACTTTAAACAAGGACATAAATAAAAATAAGGCTCAGGAAAAAGCAAAGTAATATAACAAGTAAGAAACCTTTAAAAACAGCGTAAAGAACTATACAGTTTTCAGAAGTGGCTAAATTATAAAAAGATACAGTATCTCTTTATAATTTAGCAACCTCTGAAAACTCTATAGGGTGCAAATTAGTTCTTTCCTCTTTAGTGAATTAGAGTCACATTCTAACTCCATCTGTCGGCAAAAGTTTTATAATTAAATTGAGCTAGAATTGCACCCTGTAATATTTATTAAATGCACCTGGTTTGCAAGTCTTAATCCTTACACTTAATTGTCTGTTGTGTTTAGAAATACTGCATCTTATACACAACCTTTGCAATTACTGTTTGCTAATTAAGTCAATGTAACTTAAAAACCTGGAGCTGTTTTTTGACCTTTAATTACAAATGTAGGCTCAACTACAGGATTGTCTGCCACACCACCTGCGTCTTTACCTGGATCTCTCACTAGTGTGAAAGCATTACAGAAATCCCCGGGGCCTCAGAGAGAGAGGAAGTCCTCGTCATCTTCTGAAGACCGAACTAGAATGGTAAGGACAAAATTAGCTTATTGAACTAGCACCCATTTGAGATTCACCATGTAAGCCAAGTTTCTTGATCTCTTGAAGTATGGATAGGAGATCAAAGTGGGCCCACAGCCTTTCTTCTTTGTGTATGCAGATTCGCCTGAAATGTTCAAGGCTTGATGTCATATAACATGATGTGCTACTGTATGCTTATAACATGGGTTTGGGCTAATTGGGGCTTTTAAAACAAACATAAAGGTAAGGCCATTTCACACTCACCCACGCATAGTACAATTTTTACTGAAAAGATTTATGGAACTATAAGCGTGTTTTTCTTGCAGAAAACCTTAGGTCGACGAGATTCAAGTGATGACTGGGAGATACCAGATGGCCAGATCACAGTCGGACAAAGGATAGGCTCTGGTTCATTTGGGACAGTCTATAAAGGGAAATGGCATGGTATGTCACTATTTCTCACCCAATGTATTTAAAACAATTATTGAAACCCCAGGAGATTTCTTTGGGTTGAGGATTTGAGAACCTAGAATTCTGAACGTTACCCCAAAAAATGTTATCAGATAAAAACTGACTTTTTGATGAATGTGCGTTTGTTAGGATCCAGATATTTTTATTTATTTGTTTGATTTTTATTCCACCTTTATTTTTGTTTACAAAACTCAACGCGACGAACATACCTAATATTTCCTCCCTTTGTTTTCCCCACAACAACAACCTTCTTAGGTGGGTTGGGCTGAGAATGACTGGCCCAGATTCACTTAGCCAGTTTTTCATGCCTAAGGCGGGACTAAAACTCATGGTCTTCTGGTTCTTAGGACAGTATCTTAACCACTAGACCAAACTGTCTCTCAATGATACTTTAGTTCATTGCCCAGGGCAGTACCTATTAATTATATGATCTGGTTTACAAAGTGATTTCCTCAATCTGAATGGATCACTGCTGAAACCCCCCATTTCAGTAATAGTTCATTGGTACTTGACTATTACACTGGCTTCTGCTTTTATGGTTAAAGAAAAAGTTGCAACAAATATTCCCATGGTGCTTTGAGCTTGTTTCTTGAACAGCTTTTTTTGTGCTGCACAGTAAAATCACATCAAAAATTGAAAAGGACTTCATAAAAGATTTGCAGTGCAAGAAGAAGAATGTCAGTCAGAAATCAAGTGAGCCTCCAGTAACTTGGTTTTTTTTTTCATTAACATGCGTGTATTATGAGACTTTATGGGACAATCAGTATTGCCCTGTTATATACTAAAGACTTAGTCATTTTATAAGTGGCATGCTTAACTCACTTTAATTTTTGAGAAAAATATCCGTAGTTTACTTTTGAAATTCTTTTTTAAGGTGATGTTGCAGTGAAAATGTTAAATGTTACAGCTCCCACCCCTCAGCAGCTACAGGCTTTTAAAAATGAAGTAGGAGTTCTCAGGTAAGATTATATAAATTAAATATAGGTGACACAACCAGAAAAACCACTAACTTAAGAATTCATTTAGATAATAGCAATCGCACTTAGACTTATATACCATTTCACAGTGTTTTACAGCCTCTTTAAGCGGTTTACAGAGTCAGCACATTGCCCCCAATAATCTGGATCCTCATTTTACCAACTTTGAAAGGATAGAAGGCTGAGTCAACCTTGAGCCGTTCAGAATCGAACTACTGGCCTGCAGTACTGCATTCTAACCGCTGTGCCACCACGGCTCTTAATCAGAAACGACCTCTGCCTTTCCTGCCCAATTGCACCATACATGTACTCACTAATAATGGATCTTGTCCTTCTGGTCCATCACTTTTTTTTAACAGTGAATTGAGGGGATGATTGTTTAGGTATTTTACAAAAACGGGGCTACTTAAAACAAGAAAAAAAATGGGTTTTATCTCTGGGCGGCTGACCTTTTAAAAGCGAAGAACAATGAAAAACAGATCAAGTATGCCCAGAAATGAAAACCATGCAAAACAACAGTGGTAGAGTTCTGTAACCACCAATAGGAGAGTCTTATTCTTCCATACTTTGTTTGCTGGCATTCTAGAGGCATCTAATTCGCTCTAATGAAGAATAAAGTGTCGGACTGTATCTGGTTTCATATTTAAGTAAGCGCTGATTTAAAGCTTTAATCTCTAGAAATATCATGTTGTTGCTGGCGTGGGGGGGGGGGGGGGGGGGGGGGGGGGGGGGGGGGGGGGGGGGGGGGGGGGGGGGGG
>JAOYMU010000283.1:14937055-14956141 GCA_025802295.1 Psammodynastes pulverulentus
AACAGCTAAAGGTTCTTGGCAGTACACCCAGACTTACTGTTGCCTGAGCTCCACCCAGTCACATGATCACCCAGCCACGCCTACCTAGCTGCTCATTAGGGCAGAGAACCGGTTGTTAAATTATTTGAATCCCACCACTGAGACAGCTTCTTAAACTCAGGGCAGCAACATTAACAAATCTGGAAACCAGCTATTGGGTAATTTCTTTTTAAAGAAATAACTGGCTAGGATGTGTTCCTCAAGAGACTGAAATTCTAGCTTCAGGAATTATTCAAACCTCATTCCTACTGTTTAATAAATAAACAGTTCAGTAGCCTCCAAGTTATTAAAGTAAAATAAGATGTTTTGACCATATGAAAGAAACATCCAAAATCTATATTAGAGTGAAGGATAGCTGCAAAGGGAAAAAAAAGCGAGGAAACTCCTTTATATTGAGAATCTTAAATATCCATTTTCCTAAGTGTCAGAAGATTCAATAATTGAATCTATTTTATAAATCTAGTGCTACATCCAAGTGCATAAAAATCTACTTGTCCTATATTATCTGATCTATTTTTCCCTGAAGACACACATTTGCCCAAATACCTGTTGTCAGGGTTCCGACAGGTACCCTAATTAAATCAAAATAAATTATTTTGAACCTGTTCTTTTCTTATGCTACAATTTTCCCCATTAAGAATTGCAAAGATATTCCACTAATTTTGAGCAGTATACAAACAATATGTATGCTTGAATCCATAAAATTTTAAACCACAATTATACAGAACATTGGTGAAGATGTTTCTGCATGTCTGTTTTTTCAGCACTAGGTGGCAAAGTTAATCCACAATTGCTAATCTATTCATTAAAAATGTTGCCAGTGCTTGTGTGGTGCTCAATTTTATGAAAACTAAGTATCTAAATTAAAGAGATTTCAACTGTACTTATATTCATCAATCCTTTTGTTTACCCAAAGCCTATATATCATCTCGCAGTCAACAGCTTATGGCTGAATGACATTTTAATGTCATACAAGAATGCATGAAATGGGAAGAGGAGTATGTACTGTGCTATACAGTATATAAAATTAAATATGTGCCTTTTTTGCTACAGTGTTATAACTTTGAAATTTGGAACTCAGAGCTGATGTCACAAACAGTACCTGACAAGCTCGACTAAATGCACACATATCATTGGTTGAAAAGTCAGCTTTACAGGTTTTGCACTTTAAAATATATTCCAAATTCCGCATAATTAACAGGCAGAAGAGAACACATACTATTCAGTAGATATTAAAAGCTTGCCAAAATGGGCTAAACCAACACAAAGTCTATATTTCTGAATGTACTATTAAGACTCCACAATCATCAGGGCATGAGAGCATAGACAGGTTGCTACGAACTTCAAAAGTTCAACAAGCTGCTGAATCCATCATCAAATGAACTTGAAATGTTCCAGAAAGACTCAACAGTCATTTGACTCAACAAAGATAAAATTTTGAAAAGATTTCGCATTGTTGTCTGGCTGAACTTACATGAACATGTGTGCTGTGTAAATGCTCCTTTTGACCTACTGACTGTAATTTCAATAACGCCTGTAAAAATACAGACTTGCTTCATTTTGAAAATAACTCATAACAATAAAGAGTTGTTGTTATACATACAGTTGTTTTACATATTGTATGTAAAAAATGGAACAAAAGAAACTGATTAAATAAAGTAAAAAAAGTGAATCTTATTTCTGTGTCACCCCTAGAACTTACCTCAGTCAGACTCACAAATGCAGATCTCAACTGAACTGCGTTATATAAATAAATGGCCATATAGGTGATTTCTGTATTCTGACTGCACGTAAAATATGTTGTTTTAACGTAAGCACCCCAATAGATCATTTGACTAAATTGCGGTCCAAGAAAATTCTTATACAATTGATATTCAAATAATATATGTCTCTGGGGCTCCACAAAGGCAAGTACGTTCATCATGAGGGACTTGGTTAAATCCTCCATATGTAACCATTGTGCCCCACTGCTCAAATCTTGCTCGGGTAAATACTGCCCTAAAATGTGTAAACAATATTTGTACATTTGGAAATTTGAAAAGCATGTTTATACTAGCTCATCCATTCCAAGATGCCAACCTTACTGAGGATGGCTTTAACTTTCTGTGCTTCTATATCAAGATACTTTGTGCAGCAATCTGTTTAGCTTGTTCTTCAGTTGAACAAGAGACTGGGAGAGAGAAACTAATCCTCTCTATATTTACAATCAACATCACTGCATGACCAATACTTGAGTTGGAACTGAAAAATAGTAAAGTACACACACACACACATCTTTCCATTTATCTGCTTCCTACCCTCAGTTACTTTAGATATTTGTAGCTTACCCCCATGAAATCCAATTCAATCAATTCACTACACCAGAGGATCTGAAGAAAACTTCAAATCTCAGATTGCTGACTTTAGCAGGCAATAAATCAGACAATACTTCTGTAAATAAAGTAGGGGTTTGGGTTTGTTTGTTTTTAACTTTGTGTTCTGCTGAACAGAGCATTGTCTCCATCCTGTATGTGCAAAAGCACTGTGCACATTGTTTGATCTAGCCAGACCTGTGACTGGCCATATAGAAAAATGAGTGGGTAGGCCAAGGATTAAGCAGAGATTGGTGATAGATGAATTGCACTGAAATTCAGGGGAATCATGGACAAAGATCCCAGAACACATTCCCTTCACTCTCATCAAGACTACTCTATATACGCAGCCAGTATACCTCATTTCCCTGCATTCTGATATAATGTTATTCACCTGGGTAATGAAATGTCTTCAAGAAAACAACCAAACTGAAAAAGTCTCCAAATCCGAGTTCACCCCTGAAGAGCATATATACTGTGTCTTCTTTGCTGATGACATAAAACTATTCAACACCACCAACAATGCTACTGTCCTTCAAAGCAACCTTGATTATGTTTCTGAATGGTCAAACAATTGGCAAGTCCAAATCTCGACCAACAAATACTCTGTCCTACACATTGGTAAAAAAAATCAGAACACCAAATACAAGCTAGGCAGATATGACCTTGTAGATGACCCTCACTCTGTCAAGGAACTTGGAGTACTCATATCAAATGACCTAAGCACCAGAGCTCACTGTAACAGCATTGCCAAAAAGGCATTAAGAATTGTAAACCTAATATTATGAAGCTTCTCCTCCAGTAATATTGAATTGCTAACTAGGGCATACAAAACCTTTGCTAGACCAATTCTTGACTATAGCTCATCTGTCTGGAATCCGCACCGTACATCGGACATTAATATAATTGAGCGAGTCCAGAGGTATTTCACGAGAAGAGTCCTCTGCTCGCAACAGAATACCCTACACCACCAGGCTCGAAATTTTGGGCTTGTACAACCTAGAACTACACTGCCTACGGTTGGACTTAAGCGTAGTACACAAAATTATCTGATACAATGTCCTACCAGTCAATGACTACTTCAGCTTCAATCGCAACAATACAAGAGCACACAATAGTTATAAACTCAATGTAAACCACTTCAAACTTGATTGCAGAAAGTACGACTTCAGCAATAGAGTGGTCAATGCCTGGAATACACTACCTGACTCTGTTGTTATATCTTCTAACCCCCACTCCTTTAACCTTAAACTATCTACTATTGACCTCACCCCATTCCTAAGAGGTCTGTAAGGGGTGTGCATAAGTGCACTATCGTGCCTACAGTCCCTGTCCTACTGTCCCCATTTATTCGTACCTATTTTCTTGTATTCATACTCACATTTATTCTTATACCTATTATCTTGACAAACCAAAGATTGACAAACCAAATAAATAAAATAAAATAAATTTAGAAGAGTCTGCTTTGATAAATAAATCTGTCTCCACTCTGAAAATGTATGTTTTCTATCCAGCTGTTTTGACAGTCAATCCCAAAGTGAAAAACCACAGCTTAGAATCCTTCGGATTTTACTGGAAATCCTGCAGAGTTAGGAAAAAAACAATCAGATTTAAATAATTTAACCATCCACTTTTTTTTTCAGTTAAGATTTTCAGCAAAATGTAGCACCTTCCAACTCCTGCCTTGCCTTTGTGACATCAGGAGAGGAGACTGAGGAAGGATCCCCACCATAGTACAGTCTGTGAAATATTTATGCTTGAAATTCTTGTAAAAGCAGCTGTTACAATTTCAAGGTTGTTTGGAATGAGCTTTTAAATGGTTTCAGTGTTTCCCTTGGGTTTTGCCTTTGCAGCATTCCAGTTGTGCTTTAGGCAGTACAGTGTCTCAAAAGGCTTTGATTTTCATTGAATTTTCATTGAAAAGAGGCCGTAATTAGCCGCATTATCTCCATCATGTTTGGAGGAGAATGGAGTTAATTCTTAAAAGGGCAACTTCTCTATTTATTAAATTTGACGAGATTCATTAAAAACAGTACATCTAACAGATTGCAACTTTAAATATTATTTGTGATACATTGTGTCCATATAAGTAATGCTGGGTTTTCCTTTGTTTTCAGATCCTTGCATCTATTGAGCTTCTGGCCCGGTCATTGCCAAAAATTCACCGCAGCGCATCTGAACCCTCCTTGAACCGGGCTGGTTTCCAAACAGAGGATTTTAGCTTATATGCTTGCACGTCTCCAAAAACACCTATCCAGGCGGGGGGATACGGTGGGTTTTTGGTAAACTGAAAACAAATTGAGAATGATTTCTAATTTCATTAAGCAATTTAAACTCATTGACAAAGATGGGACTGACTGACTGACTAAGGTCTTATCTAATCCTGGGCTGTCAGTTTGTTCAGATTAGCTGTCTGTTGCTGGCAACAGAGGCCCCTCAGAATTGCCATCCTAGACAAGCTCATGAATGCCTCTTCAGTAAAAAGATTCTCAGAAACTAATATGTATCCGTTTGGGTTACAGGTGAAATATTTCTTTTTTGTTTGTTTCATTGTTGTAGTTTAATTTGATTCTAAGTAGAGTTTTGTGTTTGCATCTTAAAAGTATTTTGTCATTCGATGGCAACAATTTTAGATCAGCAATATTGATGGCAATGCAAAAACGGTAAGATAAAAAGAGTATAAAAGAGTGTAGAGCATCATGAGGCTAAAATACTTGAAGAGGCTTTAAAAAGCAGAAAGAAAAACAGAAATATGTCTTTTTTTTTGTCTCTACAGTTGTGTGTTGAAATGGCTGCTATGTATTAAAACAACGATGCCCATAATGGGGTAAAATAGTCTTGTAAAAGCAGAGTGGTAAACTTTAAAAGTTGTTTAAAGGTGGGCTTTAAAAGTTTTACCACCATTTTTCTCTCAAAAGTCAATGGCTTTGCTGTTGCTGCTCAATATTTTGTAGGTTAATGTTTCTTCTGAAATCTCCTTTCTGTGGAGAAAAGGTTTCATGCTTTTGTATGGAATTTATCCAGTTAAGTTCAGATCTCCAGTAAATCAAATTGTAATTCAGGGTTTCCTGGACAGAATTCTTCCATTTTTCTCTCCTCCCCACCTTTTTTAAAAATTTGATATTTTGCAGTGGAATAACTATTTCAAAAAGTAAATCCTCATTGTCACATTGCCCTTGCTTAAATGATAACCTTTGTTATTTTCAGCACTGAACATTTTGCCCAGATCTGGCTTTCTCAATTTTATGCCTCCTTAAGATCTCCAGGATAAATCTTGGAGACAGGAAAACTGAGAAAGGCTGCAGGTGGATTGATATTTGCTGTACTTTATTGTTCATGACAAAGAATTGGGTACCTTCCTATATCTCTTAGGAGCTGCCTTACTTTTTCTATCTGGTAGAAGCATTTGATTTTCCAACATAATATATCAATGATCATGTTGGCCAGGATTTCTGAGAGTTTCAACCCTAACAAATCTGGGGTTTGGATAAAATGAGCATTGCTGTCAGAGACTGGGAGATAGGTAGCATGACCTTGTGCTAATGAAATAGTGTTGATTTTTAATCATGCTAGGAGGGGGGGAGATTCTTCCATAGTAGTGGCATATTTTTCTTATTTTTTTTCCTTTTTCCTTTTTTCTTTTCTGTCGTTTATGTTATGTTTGTGATGTTTTTAAAATTAATAAATATATTTAATAAATAAATAAATAAAATTAAATAAATAAATAAATAAATAAATAGCCACTTAGACTTGGAGCCACTTGTCTAAGACATCTGCTGACCTGATGACCCTGCTGACCCTTTCTTCTATTTTGTATGTAGTTGGTTTGAGGTCGTAGTAAAAAGTTACTTAAGATTTTAAGGTTCTATAGCAGAGTAAAGCTTATATCACTACCTGGTTGGGATTACTGATGGCATGCACAAGCATGTCCCTTCCTTGTTGGATCTATTTAATTTATAAAAGAAAGTTAAAATGACAAATCATCTCTCTCAGCAATTGCAAACTTCTATACTTTAGCAACATTGGACAGTGATAATTGAAAACAACAGCTCAGCACAATTGCAACTAAGCAAAGAATAAAAGGAAAGAAACTTGGTATGTTTATCAGTAGTTGTTGGGACTTAGCAGCAAGAGGTCTGGTATCTCAACATTTTGGCTGCTTCTAATCATGCAACAGTCACCCAGCTTTGTGGTGCCTTTGTTTTTTCTCATGACATTTTACAGAACATACATTAAATTTCATTTTCTTATATCTCCTAAGAAATGTTTAGTGAAATATTGGCAGTTTTGATTCCAGGTCAGTTTCCTATGCCTGCTTAGTGAACAGGACATACAAAACTTTGGTCATATTGGGTGACATTATTCTTACTGTTGGACACCATTAGATAATCGGAGCGGTTTCTAAGAAACTTTCCTATATAGTTCAGGAAATATCAGAATACAGTGGTCTGATTATCTATTAACAACCATTAAATTAAACTCTCAAATATTCTATTCTTGAATCTGAAACCAAAATAGCTTTTAATATGACTTGAAATGGCCCTCGTGCCTGAACTGAGCACACTGCATGCCACACTTATATGGCTAGATGAAATATAAAGTTTTTTGTTCTGCAACCTTGCCTTTACCATTTCCTGTCACCATTCGGAATTGTTAATATAGAAGAGCAGCAGGAACAAAATGGTTAATATAAATTAATTGTTAACCATAAGCCTGTATACATAGACTCAAGATGACTGAAAAAAATACAGTGGAAATGGGTAGGAGACCATAAATGTTTTTAAATTGGCCACAAAACATATTGCTACTTATTAACGCAATAAATTCAGAAGCTATTTATGAACATTTATCTTTTTTTTTAAGATAAATGCCAGTAGGGAGTCATGTAATAAACTAAAAAGTAGCATGTATATGTAAAGCACTCTTGCGCTTTTGTATAATTAATGGACTAGTAACATTGTAAACTATTTACATTTATGCTAATAAGTAACTGCCATTCTGGAATCAAGCTATTAAAAGGTGTACTTTCTAAGTTTGCTTAAATATAGATAAAGGGATATTCCATTCCATATTTTCTGATTCCTAAATTACTGACTGAAATGTTGGGAGTTTAGAGAGCTCCTACTATTCACCCACCTTTTAATGTTTGGGCTTTCGGCTTCAGCTACCATTATGTTAGATCTCCTAACTTTGTAAGCTAAAAACACATGAATAGGAATCTTAGAAATATATTGGATAACATTGTCTGCTTGCAAATTGATTAATAGAACCTCTTACGAGCTCTTGTAAAATGGGCCAGGTTTATTTTACTGATTTTTAAAAAGAGTATGCTTTTATTCCGTAAGTCCAAAAGATCCTTTGGCACAATTAACTATTAACAGTTTCATTTCTCCCTAACAAGATGTCCGGTGTATGGCATCCAATTTGTACTGGATAAAATTTCTGTCTTCCTGATGAATTAAACCTAACTTTTAAAACTTGATTCTTATCCTCCCTCTACAGGCGAATTTGCAGCGTTCAAGTAGCCACAGCATCATTGGCAGCAAATCCACTCTTATTTTTAAAAGTCTTGTGTTCCGACCGTTTCTTTTTAGAATATTCAGACTCGCTTGTGCTCCTCTAAACACTGCAGTTTAGAAAAACGATCGATCTGTACACTTAGATCAGATCAGAAGGGAGCTCCCAATCCAACCTTGGGTGGAAGGGAAAAGCTCTTGTTTGGGACAAGTGCTTTCCGCTGCCTCTGTGTGTCCCCCCTCCAACAAAAGTCATGTGCATTTGAAGATCTCTAGTGGCTGCCTGTACCGTTGGCATCATTCCCAGGAAAGAGGGAGGGCTGCGCTTGTGACTTTCTGGTGCTGTGGCATGATGAAGTTGGAACTCCTTCTGCATCATAGGCTTGGGATGATCTGCTGGCCGGCTTTCTCCCTCTAACAACGATTCATCAGAGGCTGAACATCTGATGAGACAGAGCTAATCAAAACAATCATCCTCTGGTTTGATTTTATTTTGTGTGTGTTTTTCCTTCCTGGTGTGCTTACTGATCAACAAAATAAGTGCGGTGTTTCCTTTTCAATTGAACTTGGCTCTTTGGATTTCACAAAACGAACATTCAGAAGAGTCAGTCAGAGTCATTTGAAAAGGAAAGGCGATTCTGCACTTTCCAGAATTGCTTTTACCTCCTATTCAGTGCCATCCTTTTCCACATCTTTTCCTTTTTGTATACTTTTGGAACGGGTTAGGAGCCCCTTTTTTGTCGGTCCAGCAACAAATGTTTTTACAACACTGTAGCAAAGCTCAACACGCGTGGCTTCTTTTCATTTTGTATTGCGAATCTGAATCTATGTTTTGTGTGTTGAACTTTTTGGGGATGCCCAGAAAGTCTAATACAGACTATGAATAGCAAGTGTACCTATTTTAAAAGGTACAAGGTAGTGTCAGGTACCTAACGTTTCATAAGCCGACATTCTCAGGTTGAATTGAATACATTTCAAAAATGAAACCCAGCCACAACCTTCCTAAAAATTAGACATTCCAAAAAAATGTGCTTTGGTACTTTTTTTTAAAAAAGAAAAAGCAGAACTTTTAATCATGTTAACTCAGCAAACTGTGAATGAACATTGTGTGCATGAGAGAGAGAGAAAATGCAGCAAATTGGCTTTAATGGCAGTTTGCTGTTTCTTTTGTTGTTTCTCTATACAAATGGTACTTGCTGGATCAACACTACTCACTTTGCCTATCCTCGCCTTTTCCCCGTGCAATTTCTTTTCTTGCCCTTATTTTGTATCCTTGGTGATTGCATTTTGCTTTTCTCTTTATGCCTTGCCCTTAAATCTACTTTGCAAAATGGTTTCCACTACTTCTTGTTATCCAAACAAGAGAAAATGATACAAAAATCAGGTGTTAGGTAGAATTATGAAGCTGTATGAATTATGAAGTAAGCAGAATTCTCTATGGTGTGGTGATTTTTTTATTTTTTTTTGGCAAAGGATAATTGTGTGCCACTGGAAGAGAATTCATAAGAAAAGAAGCCTTATTATTCTGTCCTGCCCTGTATTGATAGGTAGGAGGCTGGAACAGCCCTTGTGCTAGTATAGTTTCTACTGGACGAAACTAGATTATCCATGAAAAAGTCAAAATTGTTGATTCTCCAATACTGCAGATCTGTTTCCAAAAAAGACAATGAATTTTTTTTTAGCAAAGCTTTGTTCATAAAACTTGTTTTTTTAAAAAAAAAATTACCTTCATGGTAAAGGAACTATGTAGTGTATTTTATTTTATTTTTAATTGAACCAAAGGTCTTACAGAAATGGGAGCAAGAGAGGTAATGAAAAAATACTGTGTATTCAGACACTAACAGGAAAGTGAGTAAAATTGCTTGTCATTATTTCAGGGAAGATGCATTTCTGCATAAGCATCACTGAAGTGAAGTGAAGTGAAGTGATGCAGGAAGTTATAGATGTGTTCTTGGATGACTCCTTTTCACTTCTGTGATTGGTCTGCTTTGGGGAAGCTTCCTAAGAATTTATTCAGAACGAGATTTTTAAAACAACTTGTGTCATTTCGCAAAAAGTGTACAAGGTTTGTTACAAATGTAAAGCACAATTCTAAAATTACTGGTCTGCAGTAATTTTTAAGTTTTCAGAATACAGCTTCTCTTTTCAGCCCACCACCTACCATCAATAATCTGTCCTAAAGGGTGAATATCATATGCAGTATGTTTAAGCATGTATTTTGCGTTTTGAAGAGAGGAAAACTACAAAAAATCTTTGCTGTCCTCCTAAATTCATGCAGAGAAAACATGATACGGTAGTAAACTCTTTGAAGCCAATTCTTCTATTAGATTTATATCCCACTTTTATTTTGTACAGCTCAAGATGACATATAGCATGCTGGGCAACAAAAGTACTTTTGGCTCCATACAGACCAGTGTGGATCATTTGCTAAAGAATGTTCAGCCCACTCATATTCTGTTGATTGATGGCAGGCAAACATTCTTTCAGACTTCTTTCCTCCTTCTCCTCCTCCTGTGTTTCCCAAGGAAAGATGTCCAGTAGTTTATGGTTTATGATTCGTGGGGGTTATTAAATATTGGCATGAATAAAAGTACCTGTGTTTTGCTTACATACCATTAAGAAGTCTGAAAAATATAAGTAATCCAATTGCTTCATCAAATTATGCAGCATTGGGTCAGTGGATAAAAGTAGTTCATGAAAATTCTAATTACACTAACTGTGTTATTGCCCAAAAGAATAAATTTAAGATAACCATTTATCAATGCCTCTTCACTCTTGAATCCCAAATTGTTTGATTTTAGATATTCTACATGTGCATCAAAAAAAGAAGCAGCACTATACATCAATCACATTTCGGTTGGTTGGTTGGCTGGGCTGGCTGTACTTAACAGCCTTTTAAAAATATTTCTGCATTTGTGTGTTCTGTTTCATCTTTACTTCCCTCTTTCGGTGCTAGGATTTATAGCAATTGTTTTACTTCCTCCAAGTAGCATAGCCATGTCATTCCCATAAACTTCTCTAAAATATTGGATGTTGACATCTCTTCTCTACAGGATTCCAGTATATTCTTTCCATCTTTGTTTGATCTTCTCCAATTAAATTACTGTCTGCCACTGATGTCTTTTACATGTAGCTATTTGGAGTCCGAACTTCCTCCTGATTTCAGAGATCCTTTGGAAAACTTTTCTTATTTTTTTGTGTTTGTTTCCATCTTCATTGTCTTTACAAGTATAGCCATAACATTCCTTGGTTTTTTAAAAGCTCTCTAAAATTCTTTGTTAAGTTTCCTGAGATTTTTGTCTTGGCTTTGGCTTCTCTTGGCAAGTCCCACCATTTGTTTTACGCTTCGTGGTTTTTTAATTTTATTTTTTTCTTTGTTTTTTTCCCCCTTTTGGGTTGTTGTTGGTTTTTTTTGACAGTTTCTTTTCACGTTCAGTAACTTTATTTCATTCCACAATTCCTCTAGATCTATATCAATGAGGTTCAGGACTTCAAAGCAATTTATGATGCTCTCCTTGAAAGTGATAGGTACATGCCCAAAATCATTTTTCCCAAATCTGGCTGTCTTTATTCTTCCATTTTATCTTGGCTTGCAACAGTCTGTGATTTGTCTTTGCTGAGCTAATTCACCTCCTTATGCCAGCAATGCAATCAGTTTGATTTCTTTGTGTTCTCTCCGATTATGTCGCTAAACATAGGAGAGGATTTTGTTCCTTGAAGAATGTCTTAGCAACAAATAAATTAGTGGACTGTCAGAAACTGCTAAATTATTTTTCTGTTTTCAGTTTTCTTGGCCATAGTCTTTAGTTTTCCTCACCGTTGCCAACTATGGTGTTCTAGCATCTAACCATAAATAGCACAACTTTCTTGCATGTTCTAACAGAATAATAGAGTTGGAAGGGACCTTCTCGTCTTCTAGTCCAACCCTCTGCTCAAGCAGGAACTCCTTAATATCCTCTTCTGCATCACTGTTTAATAACCATGTTATTAAAGGGCTGTCTATGAAGACGAACTCTTATTATTCAGTCATTGACTGCATTATATCCAAGTACTGTCTTTGCTTTCTTTCTTTGTTTTTCATGGCCTGAGTGATAAATAGATCTTCTGACTAAAAGAATCCAATTCCTGTCCATTTTAACTCACTGACGCTTAGGATTTTAGTGTGTAGTTAGTACTCTGTGTTGAGCTTTCCCATGTTCATGCTTTTTACATTCCATATTCTCACTGTAATTCTCTCTGTACAACTTTAGACTTTCCTTTCTTGTGTGGCAACATCTACAACTAGATAATAAAGAAATTATGTTTGTTGTTTTCACTCAATCATTCATGTATTTCTAACATCTTCCTATATTGCTGCCCCTGGCATAGATACTTGCTTGTTTTAGTTAGATATCTGAGATGAGTTCTACACCTTAGATTTTTGTTTAAATCTCATATTCAAAACATAAATTTTCTAAGTAGATATTCACCATTTTTATTCATTATGATATTCCTAAAGGGCCCAGTCAGTCCCCTTTGTGTATTCGCTCACCCTCCATTCATGCTACCCAAAAATATATTCTACCCCAGTTCCCCAAACTCATCCTTGGTTCTGAGTATTCACTGGTACATAAGTTGCAGTTATCACAAATTTATTGATTCATGTTTTTATACGCATTTTCAATAACCCAGATGGTGCTAGTTCCTACATGATAGCCCTTAATTCATAATTAAATCCATCTTCATGAATTCTACAAGGTCACACAGACTACTCAAATATACATCATTCCCACTGATTTTTCCCCCCCAATGTTTATGTTCTACTGAATGAACTTAACCTAATTGAACACAAAATTGGGATGGGAATATGGGAATGATTCAGGTACTGCATTTAAAAACAGTGTAATTTGAAGCAATTAGGGCAGATTGGTAAATTAAACTCCTATAGAAATCGTTGCCTATCCAGAAAGATCTACTTCAGACATGGAATTCTAATTTTGTAACACAATATGATCCTATTTTCTGGACGCAGTAAATAATGTAGACAGTAAAATCATTTCAGTATAATATTATATCTTATTCTTTAATCAAGAGATTCATTATAATACCCCTTCAATTGACATTTGAAAGATCGTTTTAATCCTTTGTTAGCATCTGCCATTAGAAATGCCATTCTAAATGCTCTTAAGCTGAGAATCAGTTCAGTTGAGAACAGTGAAACTGATTTCTGAGTAAGAATGTTTACAAATTGATTTTAACATTATTACATTAAAACAGAAAGGTCTTTTGAACAAGAATAACTGCATTTAATACGTTAATTCCACGATCATAGGAATGTGTCCTTACCCAAATTTTCTTGTGGTTGAACAAAATGGAGGGTTACCTATTCCAGAATTAGTTTTTTTCTTAATATGCTGTGTTGAAATGTTGTTAATTAGCTAATCTTCCCAGTGGCAAGGCTTACCTCAACAAAGGCTTATCCAGTTTAGAAATTCTACAACAAATGATAGAATGATAACATTCCTTGGCTTCACCTGACCTTTGTTTTTGCACCATAAACAGCAAAGCCCCAGCACCATCTTTAGGTTGGCTATGGGAATATTTACATTAATATGTTGTGAATTAATGTTGGACTGCCATCCTTACTGTATTTTAAAGGCTTTCCAACATTATAATATTATTACTGGCAGTACTTCACCAAAAAACACTAGACAGCTCCCTATCCCAACATCCAGCTGGTAGTCTTTGTGAAAGAAATTTCTCTCCAGTCTTATGCTGCAATTTTCACTGCGAAACTTCATTATGTTTTGCTTTTTAGTAATTTTTTTTAATTAGATGTTTCAGTTTTTGCTTTGCTTTGGAGGAGGGAAACAGTTTAGGTATGCATGCATATCGTCTATCTCATTGTATTCTTTTTTTGAACCATGAATTCCGTACCTGGTTCTAAGACTAAGCAACTTTCGATCCATTGGAAGAGAGGAACTACCACTCAGAGAGAATGCTGCATAGCTGATGGTTATTCTGGATTCAATCTAAATAAGTTATTTCACTAGAGAAATTAACTCTAGTCTAGATTTAATTATTCTATGAGTTCCATTTCTTTTGTAAGCATATCACTCACATTGGATAGGAATTTGTACTGTTAAATATAATTCATGTTTAATCAATTGTATATGGAGAAGAAAGGCACCAGTTTTTCATGAAGTTACTGTACACTAAACCAGTAGGCTTTTTATCCTCATGTGTACTAAGAAACCTCATCAAAGCATTGCATATTTCAGTAATACATACACCTGAAAGTTATATATTAATTTATAAATTAACTGTAAAATGGTTAGTAGCCTTTCAAAAAGAACAGGATGGTGGGTAGATTGTGAATTATTTTATTGAAGTTTGATTCAATTTTCCAACTGTGGACATAACTAAAAATGTTTGGTGCATTATTCTTGGTTTCTTCATGAAGTTTCACTAAGTTTTCTTTGCAGAATTAGACGATCAGCAAAACATTTATTTTGCCTTTATTTTTGTATTGTATCAGCCTTGTCTGTGCTTGCACAAATGTTAGTAAACACATTTTGCTTTATAATGGATCTCTCGCATTTAATCTGCCAAATGGTTGTGCCTTTTAAAAAGCAGGAAAAAATGACCACAATATTGAGATGTTTATATTACAGGACAGCAAATTTACTTTGACTCCCAATACACTACAGTTTCAAACTTGGGTAGAAATGCAGGAAATTGTGCCCAAAGCAAAATCTCCTGTTTAAATCTCAATAAAATGAATAGCTATTGGATCTCCATGACTGCCATTGGTCTTTTCTGGAGTGTTCCAATATACTGTGTTCATGTAGTATTTACTCCCCAAATCAGCACTATATCCCAAGTCAATTGAAATAATAACATAATACTGTAGCCAAAATTTAAGAAACATTTTATAAAAGAAAGAACATTAAACATACCTTTGAGGAAGGGTAAAATAGTTCATGCCGTTGTCTGTGCTATTATTCCCGCTAAATATGTTGGGCTATAATTCTTACTATGCTGATCGAAAATAAAGGACGTCTGGAGACTATTATACTAGCTGAAAGTTGTTGAGAGACCTATTGAGAAAAGCATCAAAGATTTGCTTCACTTGTTCTTCAGGCAACTTGTTAAACTGGAAATCTGTAGATTCAGTTACTATTTTGAGATAATAAACTTAAAAAAATATGGATAAATAGCCAAGAAACAGTACAGGAGATAATGTGATTTGGTATACTGTTCCAAATTTATATTTGTGAAGAGAGGGATTACATAGTTTATTGATTTGTCATTCCCATCTTCATTAGGGTTTAAGAAATATTAAATCCACTGGGATGTTAAACTTTACAAATACTTAATATCAGCAGGCCAAAATATTTTAAAATAGCAAAATAAACCTCCTGTCGCATAATCGTAAGCATATCTTAAAATGTGAAAGTTAGACCCACTGTTCTTGAAGACCTACTTCAAGATAAATTAGCATAAATTGCAGCAATTACGTATTGTAATCCCTATTTTGACAGGTGGAATTCTGAACCCGGACATTTATTTTGTAAATGTCAGAGTGATTATGTTTATTATATTCCAGTTAAACTATATTAAAAAGTAAATGTTAGAATTATTTCTGCTTCCTTCCTGGATTAGAAAAATATTAAATGGGTAACAGTTTTGAACTGTTAGGCTTTCCCAGACTCTGTATTCTATTGTTTATGCTCAGCCTAGTTATAGCTGTCCACTTTTTTCTGTAGTGTGTTGGGATTCTGCTAGAATGTTAGTATCTACATACATTAGAGAGGCTAAGTTGATAGGGAAACATTCATTCAGACATGTGCTGAAATGGAAGAAAAACAAACCAATAGAGGAAGAATGGGAACAGTGGGAAATATTATTTGCATTCAGAGTCAGAGTCTGAGTTTAAGTTAACTTTTGATTTAAAAGATAAAAATAAAAACTTAAGTGCAATAAGTGTACTTTGAAATTTAAAGCTGTGAATGGTTAAAAGAAATCCACCTCATTCCTTCCAGATTGTTTTTTTCCTTTTGTTTTCTGTGATTAAAGTGGCAGTGATCAATATTAGTTAGGGTCATTCTCTCCCGGCTTTGGGGAAGAGTTCATAAATTCATGACAACCAAACTCTTTGGCTCACCCATAATCCTTGCTTTTTACTTTTTTTACAAAATGTTTATCACAGCACCTATCGTCCCAAATAACTGCTATATGGTAAAACTGGTGTTGCCTGTTGGTTGTCAAGAATGTGCTGAACACCCAATTTTTACAGAATAAAATTGAACTTATTGTATTCCTAAATAGTGTTGCTCTATATGTTTCAGTAGAGAGCATATGAGTTTATATTATGACCGAATTACGTAGTCATTGAGACTGAGCACTAGAGGCCCAACTACTGGACTGCAATAGCCCTTCTGGCCTAAATAGAGGAAGTTTGCTTCTGTAACCAGCACCTCTTTGGGCTATTAGGGACCAGTGATGGGTAAAAAGTTAAGTTTCTAAGCAGCTGAAAACCATAAATTCCCCGATTTTCTGTTGTCTCTGGAATACAAAAAGGCTTTATCTTCTTTACACTATTTTCTTAAAAGAATTTATATAAAAGCTGTTAAGTGCTTGATTATATGGGTTGACCTTTCCCCCTTTTCAACTGTGCTGCTTCTCTTCAATTAGGTAGGGAAATTGCACTAACTGGATATTCTCTCCATTGCATCATTGGAGAATTTCATTCCAATGACTTCTTACCACATGCACTAAGTGTTTCTCTCGGTGTGTTAATCATCGCTTCAGGGATTTGCAGTCATGGAAAACAGTTGTTCATGATTAGGACTCTGTTGTATTGATAGGAAATGTCTATACAGGAGTGTGGAGATGTTATAGATACCCAAGTTCTTTCCGTAGGCATTCCTTTACAACCTTTAAAGTGATGAACAAGAACCTTTGTGTAGAATTTGTCCAGCTTAAAATACTGTAAAGTTAGATCCTATGGAAGTGACTGCAAAGATCAACCAAAAAAATGCTGAACAAGGTTATTCTAACGTGTTACTGAAAAGGAGAAATGTGTTTAATTAGTGCAGTAAAATTTATCTCAACCTTGTATTCCTTCAAGATTCCCCCCCCCCAAATGTTTCATCCTCCCAAACTGCAATTTTGACTCTTTTCCTCTTTAAGAGTCAATGTTCAGGTTATTTTTTTAAAGTAACAGTTAAAAACAATGTTTATGAGGACTGCATTTATTTTTAATTCACAGGGAAATATATTTTCAGCTTTGTTTTATTGATCACTGCAAGCGTTTTCCCATCACCCAGCCTTTCCTTTTCTCCAGTTGTTGACTGTAAAAGCTTATACAGATTTCAGTTGTTAGAATCCTCTAGCGTAAATTCCTTTCATTTGTATTTTGAGCTTTTTTCTCTCATGTAAATTTGTACAGTGGGAAATATTGTCCAGTTTGGTTTAGCGAGCATGGAGACATACAATTTAAAAAAAAAAAGACAGCTGAAAATTAAGACTGAAGAACTATTTGTGTAAAGTTATTTAAAGAACTCTGTATTATATAAAAGGTTAAAAGTTATATGTATTTGATGTGAATACTGCTATAATAAAGATTGACTGCATGGAGAACATTTTGCATGAAATCAGAGCATTAATACAATAAGGGTTATATTTGCAACTCCATTATGGGAACTTCAGAACATTAATCGTATCAATGAAATGGAGCTCTTAAGCAGGAACTGGATGTATCACCAGAGAATTAGCTCTGAATGTCTTTGTTTTTAAATGCAACACAGTAATATATTGGTAGAAACAGAGAGTAAAATAAAACACGTAATCTGGCTTTATAGTTTATTAGTTAAAATTCATACTCTTATGTAAAGCAAAATATTTTCCATATATATCTTTCCAGAAGTCTATAAGCAATTAAGACGAATAATTTAGATGAATTTCTTTTAAATAAATTTAAATAACTATTCAAACTATGTTTGAACAAGACAGGCACAGTCTGTCATAGCACAACTCCATCCTTGAGACCAGATTCTAAATACTGATTCATGTGTTTTTTAAGTCTGCTTACTATTTAATTTTTTTTAAATGTATGTTGATGTTCCACATCTAATTCCTAGTGTTATTAGGAAAATAAATAACAAAATACAAGGTGAAATAAGATGGTGAAATATGCCCCTACAAGTGGGAAATAAGAAATAGCACTGCAGACATTTCTGGTGTAGTTCAATTTTAATGTTCTATTCCTTATTTTGCAACAATATATCTTAATCAATGCTTTCTTATTAAGCAAAGTATCCTATTTTAAGAGCCATTTTGAAATCACACATTTATTATTCATCATCTGGAGGAATTCCTAGCTCTTCATCTGTCCACAAAGAAGGATCTGGGTAAGGAAAGTGACCCTGTTAGGGAAAAATAGAAAAGTTTAACATTTTAGGTTACCTTCCAAGCAGGAAATTGTTTCACAGCCTTGAATCAAGCACTTCTGCAAGCAGAAAAATCAGATAATCCTGGCTTTGGAACATTGGCTATAATCAAACAACACTTCAAGGATACATAAAAGCTGGTATACAACTTCGTTCCCCTTCCAAATACAGCCTCCCAACGTTGGATTTTTTTAGAACTCCTGTCAAAAGATCACTCGGTATGTCAGAATTGGTGTCTTGAGGGGGAAAAAATTAAATTCGAGTAGAATTTTGCACTCCCAATTTTAGGATGCCTAAATAACCTTTAAAAGCCATATTCAACATTACTAGAAGCATAACGATTCTCCAACTTGTGTTTCAGTGGCAGTTCTCTCATCAAGATGTGATCTTGTTTAGTCAGTCTTGGTCTGAACAAGCTACATTACATACAGTCTGTGGAATGGGATTATTGGCCGATTCCAATTAGAATTATAGAATTGTTGACAAATAACAGAATTGTCAAAAAAGACAATCCTTGTTGACGTTGATGAGACTTGAAGAATATAATCCAAAAATGGTCTAAATTGGGGTAAACTTCACTAGAAAATTGTCTTTAATGCCCCAAAGTTCTAAGAAAGACTGTTAGTGAGGAATATATCAGATTACATTGGAGGTGCAGAGGGATGATGATTATTAGCTTGATGCTCCAGATAAGGTTAAATAGACCAGAGGTCTCCAACCAGTGGTCCAGGGACCACTGGTGGTCTG
>JAOYMU010000283.1:15069274-15080596 GCA_025802295.1 Psammodynastes pulverulentus
CTGTCTGAGGTACAGTGACCTCCCTCGGAACAAGAGCTTCCTTTATTACAACCGCCACCCCCCCACCCCTCCCCTGGATCCTTGGCCGATGAAATGCGCAAAAACCTGGTGGGCACATCTCTACCAGAGGGACCCCCCTCCTGGCCCAACCAGGTCTCGGTGACACCCACCAGGTCCGCTCCCCCCTCCTGTACCAAATCATAAATGCGGGTGGCCTTATTTACCACGGACCTGGCGTTGCTATTTCCATGTAATCATTTTTATCCTTTGAAATTTGAATGAACTGTCTCTGGGTATATATTGTATGTAGCTTCAAAATATTTAGTAGTGTAATTTATATGCAAGAGATTAGCTGGGAAGCAGAACTATGTGTTTTAATGCCAGCGACTGAAATTATGCCAAAGTGACAGAGAGGTTCAAAATACAACTGCTGGAAATGCATTGAGGCTACCCATTCATCAAGGATATAAGGAAACTCACCCAATGTAATGAAACTTGCCATTCTAAAAGTTCTTAACATCCCAAAAGCCATTAGTAAGCAATTTCCTAAGGTAGTTGGTTAAGAGACATATATGAACCAGTATTCATTTGAAGGCACTGAAGGACAGCTTAGACTAGATTACATTCTCCCAGCTCTTGGGGCATTAAAACTCACAAGAGACCACTGTCTTACAGTTTCTTTGTTAGGAGCCTCTGTATAGAGCACTTGTGGGACATCCTGGCTCCCATCTTGCTCCCGAGAGGAATTCTAAGGAGCCAATCCACTGGCTCATTTTTTCCACCATGGCTTCTTCAGAAGTCTGAAAAATGTGGTCTTAGTGGGGATTCAAAAATATTTACTACTGGTTCTGTGGGAGTGGCTTGGTGGGGATGGAAGGGGAAGGATACTGCAAAATCTCCATTCCCACCCCACCCCATTAACCTGCTTTCCAGCTCTGTTCTCCTGTGCAGGGCAACAAAAGAAGACCTAGTCGATCAGTTGGAACTCGGGAGGCAGAGTATAGATGGGGGCGGGGCCAGTCAGAGGTGGTATTTGCCGGTTCTCCGAACTACTCAAAATTTCCGCTACTGGTTCTCCACAACTGGTCGGAACCTGCTGAATACCACCTCTGTATATTTCACGTTCTTTGGAATTTGATTGCAAATTGCTTTACTTTGGAGAAAAATGTGCTTGTTGCCACCTGAACCATTCTAAATGACACTCAGGGTCTGATGTTCACAAACCCTGAAGGATGCTATTGTGTTGAAGGAATGAGAGAAAGCAAGAGGGGTTGGAGGTGGTCAAGGAGAGAAAGAAAGACAATTACACTTCTTTAATCTGAGAACTCGTCTTGTTTCATGGACACAATTTTAGCTTTTGCTGTTAGGGATCTGAATTCATTCTGCACACGTCAATGAATCTAGTATGAGGGGTACCGCTAGCTAGCAGAGTTCAGCAAAGGTGAATTATATAATGGCCATTTTCAATACTCCAGTTCTAATTTGTCAGATTGATATATTAGCTTTCTTCCGACTAAAACAGACAGGTGGCCAAGATTTCCTTGCAGGCTATCTTAGAAACAGCTGTGGTTTTGAGGGGTCCTTGGATGTTTAACTGAAGCATGATGGAAGTTCTAACAACAATAAGGACAACAAATGTTAAATGTTATGTTTAAGAACGATTGCATTTTAAGACAGCAATCTTGCATGTATTCACTCAATAATATATTGACTCAACAATATTCTAGGCACTGTGATTACTTAGATGTATAAATTACAAGCCACATTACAAGTTTCTTGTTAAAAAAATATGCAAGCCAAATGCTTAGTCTCATTTACTGTATTCTTCCCTGCATGTCAAAATGCAGTTACTTGCTTATCTGATTGGTTAATAACTTCGTTAAATCAATTTTTTTCTGAGTTCTTAACTAATTCTATTGTGAACAATCTACAGACTCTTATATACAATTAAAAGATAATTTTATCAATGAAAATCCTCCTTTGGGTGGCATCCATTAAAAGCCCTTCGTGGCATGGGTCTGGGCTTACTTGAGGGAGCGTCTCATCCGCTGGGATTGGCCTGTCCCACTTGTGCCAGCAGAGGAGGCATGCTAGAGGCCCCCGTCAGCCTGATTATTCTGGTTGGTAGAGTCCAAGAGGAATTGTCGCTTGCCCTCTGGAACATCTTGCTCTCTCTCCCCACCCAGTGGTGGGATTCAACAGGTTCACACCTATTCACGAGAACCGATTGTTAACTTTCTAAGCAGTTCAGAGAACCAGTTGTTGGAAGAAATTTTGTTTTTTCCCACTTTACAGGGCGAATCCTGTCAGGAAGGCAGGAAGGAAACATTCTGGTGTTGTTTCTAGCCTAATCTTGATTGCCCCGCTTACAGAAACTGCCTCTTGGTTAACCCATATAACAGCTAAGGACTCTTGGCAGTATGCCCAGACTTACTGTCGCCTGAGCTCCACCCAGTCACATGATCACCCAGCCACACCTATCCAGCTGGTCATTAGGGCAGAGAACCGGTTGTTAAATTATTTGAATCCCACCACTGCATATAGGTCTCAGTTGTTCGCTGAGAGAACTATTTACTAACTACATATATCTTAGACATCTCAGGAGTGACCTTACATTTGGGGTAGTGGACTCAAGATCTTGTGAAATGGCAACCAATTACGTTGATCGTTTATGTTAAATATAAGGGGCGGGTACTATGCCCTTTGATGGAAAGGAGAACATTGACTTTGGAAAAATGTCTTGAGCCAGTTTTGGTACATGTGGTTTCTTCCATCTTTCTGTAGCTTTCCGTGAAAGGAAGAGGCTTTGGCCAGTCTTGAGTGTACGTGTTGTGGAGCATTTTTGAACAAAGCCCAAACCAGGTTTAATAAGCGCATTTATTCATAAATAAATTGCTGAGTTGCCTTTTGATCCAAATAAGATCATTTTCTAGGCAACTTCACAATAGAAAACTTTAAAACAATGTAAAAACCTGGGATACCAACCAAAGCAAAACAATAGGAAAAAGTTTCCTTGAAGCAAAGAGAATACATTTGAAGTTATTTAAAAGGCATGCGGAATAGGAAAAAAAAGTTTTAGCAGCCCATCTACGACTGAACAAAGATGCCAATTTAAACTACGTGCAGAAAGTGCATATCTTGTTATTTTTCTTTCCCTTCTCAAAATCATTTCTGTTATTATGAACCTTGAGAATGGAAAGGGGAAAAAAACTTATTTCTTCCTCCCTCCCCCCACCTTCCCATAATAACTCTAGTAATTGATCTTGTCAGCTAAAAAAAACGTGGATGTGCATGTTTCCATTTACAAAAAACCAAGAACCCAAACTATTACATTAATTTGAACTGCTCAACTGTCTTGCACAAAGCTTATCATTGAGAAAGGAAGAATCCAATAATTGGTAATTCAAAAGAACTCTGGAAGCCAAAGTGCCTTTCAATTTTTTATTTTTATTTTTTAGAATTTATTTTTTTCTGGAGTGAAAATGACAGATTTTTTACTGTCATTTGCAAAGAGAAGCCAGCAGCTTGTTTAGGGTTTGGTGGTTTCATTTTAATGTCATTCCATATTTTAATTAATTATATATATAAACTTCGATCCCACAAAATAATTTGAAATTATTGCTTTAATACAGCTGTGACATTAAATCTTGTATTGCATTATTTGAAAGTTCTTAAACATCTTCTAAAAAAAAAGATGTTTCAAAGGTTCTGAAAGCTTGCAGTGGCAGAATCCCAAGAGAACCAAAAGTGTAAATAGTAGTATTGCAGCGTGGAAATTTAATAAATAAATATTATTAGATGAACAAATCCCATGAGTGATACACTTTCCTAAAAGCAAGTTAGACTTGCTGTTTTGGTGGCAGGTGGCTGGATTGGAGAAGAAGACGTGCTGATTGTGATATTCATTTCTGTGTAGTTAAGACCAGAAAGATAAGGGCGCGGTCGGGGGGGGGAGCAGGAATAAATGTAGAATTCAACACTACACACCCATAGAAATTTTAGTTTTTATAACCATGAGGGATAGAAACTTAATATTTTATTTTATTTTATTTATTTTATATTGTATTTTATATTATAGTGTTTGTTTGTTTGTTTAGATTGGTAGTGAACCAGATTTGCTGCATAGCACTTAGGTCTTCCTGCTCCTCTTCCTCCTTCTTTTCTTTCGTTTTCCCTCACATAGCTGCAAAAATTGTTGTCAGGCGTGGAATATTCTTCCTCAACCAAGCCTTCCCCCCTTTCCCTCCTGCTCAACATACATTCTCTCATGGTGCTTAACTCAAGCCAGCTGTAAGTGGTTTCCTGGCCATATGATTCCTTTAGGCAGCACAATATATCTCCCTCCTCCTTCTCTTCCTCCCGTCTCCATCCATTCAAGACCTGGCTTATAAACCGAATGACGTTATGGGCTCTGTTTGAGTTACATACGCAGCTTCCAGATGCTCTAGATTCGATTTCGGGCCTACACTGATGAGTGGCTTGTTCTCTTGCCTATCTCGGAGGGTGGGGCTTTAAAACTGTTGGTTTTGATTATGAAAATAGCATTACCATACTCTCCTTCTGCAAAAAGACAGTTTTCTGGCCGTTCCTTTCCTAAAATCTGAAAGACCTAATCTGGGGGCTCTATTTGAGCATAACCTGCATTTCACCCATATCCAAACTGAATCCAAACATATCTAGGAAGCCTGCCCTGATGGCATTAGTTCTCTACCTGTCTATTTATTTATTTTTCTGGATCGTTTTTTTCAAAGTACAAGACAGCTTGCAAGATTCTTTAAAAATCATGAAAATACCACTATCATCATCATCATCATCATCATCATCATCATCATCATCATCATCATCATTCAAATGCACACTGATGAATTTTGCCAAATAGAAATAGCTGAGAAAATGATGGGTTGTGGTAGATCGGTGGAAAAGTGGCCTATCGGTGGCTATCGGTTTAGATGACTGGATTCTGCCTCCAGACTCAAGAGCGAGCAGTGTGTGTGTCTCAAAACCCATCTTCTAAAGCAGGGGTCTCCAATCTTGGCAACTTTAAGACTTGTGGACTTCAATGCCCTTCGTTTCACTGGCTGAGGAATTCTGGGAGTTGAAGTCCATAAATCATAAAGTTGTGAAGGTTGGAGACCCCTGTTTTAAAGTACCTTTCCAGCAGCAAAGACATAGAGATACCATCATGTTTAGACTAGAATGGTAGTTGCTATTCCAGGCAAAGCAGATTTGCTCATTATTAATCATTCAGGGCAAATATTAGACATATAAACAGCCCTATGTATTTATCTGGTCTACACGGCTTCTAGTTAGGTGATAAAAAGTCAATCAGATATGAGGAGCAATTGATGTAAATGTTTCTTTCAGGCTTTTTGGCATGTTCATCAGTCAGTAGTGATAATGAATGAAGGCAAATATATGTGTCCCAGGATCCAATCTGGGCCAGTCACTGGGACCAGAGGTTTATAGTCTTCTGACGTTTCTGACTCATTCTGGAGCCCATCTTCAGGGAACTTATCTCTCACCCAAAAGAGAGGGGGTTTTCTAATGAGAGAGAACTTCCCTGAGGATGGGCTCCAGCACGAGTCCAGAAGTTTGGAAGACTAAATCTCTCATCTTGGTGACTGACTCAGATTGGATCCTGCAGTACCGATAATCTGTAACAGTGCATCTCAATTTCAACACCTTTAAGACGTGTAGACTTCAACTTCCAGAAATCCCTAGCCAGCCATATTGGCTGGGAAATTCTTGGAGTTGAATCCATACAGCTTAAAGTGGCTGAGATAGAGAAACACCAGTCTGTAAGCTTCACAAAATGTATTAGCAGGGGATCAAAAGCAAAGCCTGTTAATTTAAATAGTATCTTTTTTTCCTCCCTGCTTCCCACAGCAAGGAGGTACGCAAATGATGCTTTTGAGAAGGCGAGAATTGAAGTGACGGAAAAAAATTATGTCCTCAAGTTCATTTCAAAAACAAATGAATTGGGACATTGCTGCTCATCACATTTATACGCATACATTCAGTTTTTATCAATGCTTTATATATCTCTAATGTGTGAAAATATAAAATCTGTGCTTAGAACATTTACTTTTTATAAAGCTTATGCACAAATATCTTTTTTTAAAAAAAATAGTGCAATAAATTGTCCTCTTTCCAATGACAGCTGTAATATTGGAAAGTGAATTCTGAAATTTGACTATTAAATATGGCTGATCCAATGGAAAGTCCAGTGACATAAATCTTTCCTCATGATTTTTGTGGACTTCTTTAACTATTTCTTTTTCTTTCTTTTTTTTTAAGGGAGATTTTTTAAAAAAATTAAAATCCATCTGCTGGGAAAACCAGAGATCAATTTCCCTCCTTTGCACAAGTATCAAAATTTTGGAAGCATGAGGGAGGGGGTGGGTCAGAGAATAATTTGGAAAATTCCCAATCAATGGGCAGGAAAAAACTCATGGAATGTTCTTTGGGGTTCAAAGATTATTTGGAGAAAAGCTATTGCAGTTTAAACTGAACTATAACTCTAGCCTTGTTGGTTCGAGCTGATAAGAACTAAAGTTCAACAACATGCAACATCTATCATGTAAACTAAAACAAGAAATAATCTAAGTTCCTAATGCTGAAATACTGATTGTATTTATTAGATTTTATTTTCTCCTCCCTTTATTACTTTATAAGTAACTCAAGGTGATGAATATACAGTACGTAATACTCTTATATTCTTATATTTATATTCTTATCTGTTTTTCTATAGCATTTTGGTAAACAGATAAATGCCTATAAATACAATAAATATAGGTGAAAGTAGTCATTTGTGCAATCCATGCCCATCTCATGAGCTTAGTAGCTAAAAGATTTGATCTAAAACTTGATTTGAATCTATCCAGCGTAGTTTGGTGTCAATGACATTCCTGTTGATTCTGTGCACACTGATATTGATCTCCTGTTTTCTTCTTCCAGTTGATTCTTACACAATTGATGGTTTTATTTCTACAAACCACTGTGCAACCACATCTCCAAAGCAGGAGTAAATATAAGAACAGATCCGATCACAGACACCACCAAAAATAGCCACAGGAAGATCCGGTCAAGAACCTGAGCTACAAACTTCCAGTCTTGCACTACCTAAGAGAGGGGAAGAAAATAAGAGTTGTGAGTTCAATGCTCAGTTTATACCATTGAAGTCATGCTTTAAAATATACTTGGGACTTAAGTCATCAACTCTTACCTTTCAAAGTATGCAAGGTTGGGAAACAGAGATTGTAGGAATGATCTTTAACTTTTTAGGATTTTCTTTTTGAGAATCTGTTAGAATACTATAGTAGAATACTATACAGTACAAAAAAAAAAAAACCCTAATCAGATGGAGTTACTCTGGATTTTCATCTTGTGCTTTCTTCTTTCCTAGAATTGAGTGGTCTTTTTTTGAACTTCTCCCATCCTCAATGGGCCATTCAACTCTGCTCTATTCCCAGAACTGAGTTTATGTTCTATCTTATCAATTTACGCTTGATAACCCTGTGAAGCACAGCACTAAGGATACATGGCATTAGGTAGAGGGTTGCCTTCAGTGGTGAGTCAGATGTGGTGCAAGCCTGTCGTTCAATAAACATTGATACTATCTTTTGGGGATATTGAATAATGGGCATGACTCATAAAAGTTATGTAAAATATTTTTTTTTTCCAATGCAGCTGAACCACAGGTTCCCACTTGTCTCCTTCACTTGTATATAGACATAGGATTGGAACTTGGACAAACCAAAAGCAAAATTAAATCTGCTTATAGGTAATCACTAGTGAGCAGCTCATTCTCAAGAAATAGTTTGTCTTTTCTATTTTTCTCTTATCTCTAGTGGTGGAACTCATGGCTACACTGCTGAGGTGATTAGCTGGTCTCCAGGCTAGACACTGATGAAACCTGGCTATTGTCATTGTATGCCTACGGGCCACAATGTGTGGATGCTCTTTGGCTTAGCCAGCAACGGCACTCAGTGGGCAACGTGAACTGACATCTAAAGCAAACTCAATGACGAAGAAGATTTCTAAGTGAATACTTGCTTAGCAGCCCACTGATTGTCTACATTAGAAGTAGATTTGAATTTGTATTCATTATAGCCTTTTCATGTTCTGTGAAGTAGAGCTTTTTTAAAAAAAAATCCTTTAGCAAAATAAGGTGACAGTCAGATAGTTTAGGGAGTGCTACATAACCGAAATTATTCATCAGGTAGGTAAGTTAATTACCATATTTTTTGCACTATAAGACGCACCTGACCATAAGATGCACCTAGGTTTAGAAGAGGGGGGAAAAATCAGGCAGAGCCTGAGAGGACCACATCATGTGCCAGCTCTGCCTATTGACTCCTGCACTGCAGAAAAGAGACAAAAGAGGCGGGCAATGACAAAGACAGAAGAGGCGGGGTTCAGCACTGTAAAAGGACCCCGCTGTGGCGGCCCAGCGGCTATTCACCAAAGGACCAGCGCAGACGCACAGACATTTCCACCCACTTCTGGGGAAAACAGTGCATCTTATGGAGCAAAAACTACGATGCTTAATTCTATTTTCCAGATTAACATTAATAAGCAGTATTGTCCTTTGGAGCAGAAAAATATATTCAGAAACACAGACTGTATTTATGTTGGAAACTAACAAATTATAACCGGTACATAATGCATCAGATTAAAGTTAAGTGTAATATTAACCATTTTCTGACTTCATTCTCTTTTAAAATGCCAAGCACAATCATTTCTTTCAATTTTGCACAAGGGTGAACAGAGGGTAAAACATGTTCCTTTGACAGACATTAGTCAATTTACTGGATTATCTAGGATAAGGAAGTAAATGTTTTCTCCAAATGTTGAAGTCTGCAACTTCACAAGGCCCAACCATCACTGCCAATGATGGGGGATTAATTTTCTTTGCTTTAAAACTTGGCCAATGCTGGATTAGAAGAATCCTGGCTCAGTTTTGCAACATATTCTAAATGTACAAATGTAAGAAAAAGCTTTTCTTACGTTCAAGATTATTTGTTCACTTTGCTGTGACCTGATGATTTGTTTTAAAATGCAGGTTTAAGTTCTCTAATTTTGGAACTAGAATAGAATCCTTTATTGGCCAAGTGTGATTGGACACACAAGGAATTTGTTTCCGGTGCATAAGCTCTCAGCGTACATACAAACAACAAAGTGATAGGTCATAGATCAAAAATCATAGTTACAATCATTAATCATAAGATACAAACAAGAAGTGATAAATCATAAGGAGAAGGTAATAGGAAAGATGAAAAATTATAAAATGAGAAAGATGAAAAGGATAATAGTAATACATTACTGCATGGATGAATATCTTTAGGCCTACACAGTGCTGTGGGAATCAGGAGATATGAGGAAAATGAAAAACTGACATCAGCGCACTCTTGATTCCTAACTTACCTGCCTAATGAAGTGCTCCTTTTTGACATGCCTGGAGATATATTTAATGGAATCAGCAGCTTTTTCCAAGAATGCAACCACCACCTTTTCTCCATCTTTCAATTGTTTGTTTTTAGACTTCCTCAGCTTTGGTTTTAGAGTTCCTTCTGGATCCGCGAAGGCACAGCGATCCACATGTCCTTTCATGAAGAGTAGCCTGGGCAGTTTCTGAAGGAAAAGTCTTCTCACCCAGGGAGCCATGGGATGGTAGGTGGCCGAGGAACGATGGTGCACGTTAATTACAAAAACTGTCACAATGATTGAAAGCGTGACAAAAATCATGATGAACAATAAGTACTCGCCAATCAGGGGTATGACTTTGGAGGAAGAGGGGATGATTTCTTCAATGACCAGGAGAAAAACCGTGAGGGAAACTAAAACAGAGGTCGAGAGTGATAGTTTCTCTCCCTCATCTGAGGGCAAGTAAAAAACGAGCACCGTTAAAAAAGATAGTCCTAGACATGGGATTATTAAGAAAAGTGTGTAGAACAGAGGGAGGCGTCTTAAAACAAAAGAATAGGTGATGAATGGGTAGGAATATAATCCGTCTTTTCGGTTTCCTTTCATTCCTTTGGCATTTAGGATTTCCCATTCCCCATTATCAAAAAAGTCTGTCCTATCCACATTTTCGTCTACTAGAATCAGGTCAACCATGTTGCCATCGTAGGTCCATGATCCAAATTTCATGGAGCAATTCTGCCTGTCAAATGGGAAGAAGGTCACATCCATCGTGCAGGAACTTTTGTAACTGGCTGGAGGTCTCCACACTACTATCCCATTGTACTTAATTATTGCTTTTGTCATCAATGAACCTTCAAAGCGCCCATCAGCACTAGAAAGGACAGAGGAGAAAACTGTTCTTAAATTACGTATCATGGCTGCTTGTTCCAATAATTTTCCCCTATGTCAGGTTTGCTTCCTATTGCAGTTATAGTGGTAGCCCAATTCTCAATTCTTTCCCCTTGTTTTCAAAGGATACTATTTCTTGTGAGTTCACATTTGTGGAAGTTACTGCCTGCCTACAAATCAGACCTCAGAAATAAAACTTAAAAAGATGTAGGTGAGTTGTTCCTTGTGGCAAAACCTATGCTCAAACATGAGTTTTCTTAGAACACTTTCTTGACTTACTAGCCTGGGAGAAATCCCACAATCAGATTTCCTTAGACTAAATTGTCAGTCAGCATGCTTTACATTATGCCTGTAATATTGAATCAATTAATTCTAGTAGGTAGCAATCCTAAGTGGGATGAGGAAGGAAAGGAGATATAGATGAAAAACAACCTTTATCTTAGCCGTGCCCCGTATGTGTCACCACCCTCACATCTTAAGCGTGGCTTTCAATTTGTTTTGATTGCTTCAATAGTAAGAAAATTACATGAAGATCCAAGCTGTTCCTGGTATGCCCATGGAATATATATTTGCCTTTATCAGCTTCCTTTCTCTGGGTTCAGAGAAGAAAGGATCACCTGGCTCTAAGACACCTGAGAAGAATGTTGTGGGATCAGAGCATTCCCTCTAAGTTTAGATCACTTTCTTTGGACTATAAGGTCTGCAGCCAGGGATGGGTTTCAAAAATTTTAGCAAGGGGTTGCTGGGTGGGACTGGCCATGGTGGGCAGGGCCTAGTTGGCCTCCTGCACCATGGCAGAGAGGGGTGTTTTTGCCCTTCCCGGGCTCCGGAGGTTTTCCTCAAGCCTCTGGGAGGGCGAAAACAGCCTCCCTGGGCTCCCGAGGCCCTCTGGAGGCCAGAAACAGGCCCATTTCTGGCCTTCTGGAACCTCTGGGAGATCCATTTTTCACCCTCATCAAGCCTCCCTGCGCCCTACACTTACCTGCATCCAAAATGGGCCGTGTGGGG
>JAOYMU010000283.1:15088782-15105853 GCA_025802295.1 Psammodynastes pulverulentus
AACACTTTGGGCAGCCCTGAGTTATAGGATAGGAGCAAAAATATCTTAGCAATATCTTTATTATTCTAAAATAAAAGATGGCAGATTCTGTACGGCTGTACAGGGGTGTTTAAACAGAGATTGAATGACCATTTGTTGGGGTTGCTGTAGTAATGAAACCTTGCTCTGGGCAGGAATTGGACTAGATAATAACGGTATCCCCGATCCTTTCTAGCTCTTATGTTCTGTGATTCTGGGTTGAAGACAGCACTAAAAACCTTTTGAATGCAAAGCAGAATCACTGTCCATGAGAGCTCGGTCCTCCTTGATGTGGAATAGATCTGGAGGTTAGCCAAAAACAGTTAAGAAAGATCATTCAACCCCAGTATATTTTTCTTCTGGTTTTATTTCATTCTTTGTTTTGCCTTTCCTCAATTTCCCTCCAAATGTCCCCTCAGAGGCCAGCCCTTTGAATGAAGTGGTGTCAGAAGCTTTTGTCCGCTTCTTTGTGGAGATTGTGGGACACTACTCTCTTTTCATGGTTCCTGCTGAAAAGGAAGAAAAGGCTCTCCAGCGGGAAGCTTTCCGGAAGTCCGTTTCTTCAAAGAGCCTTCGGAGGTTCCTGGAAGTTTTTATGGAGACTCAGATGTTTGGAGGCTTCATTCAAGAACGAGAATTACGAAAACAGGGAGCCAAAGGTGAGGTGTTCCTCTTTGAAAAGAGGATAGTGCAAAGAATCCAGCAGAGTCTTTACACTAAGTCATATTATTGCTCTGTCTCCTTAGCATTATCATCACTGATAGTAGTTCTCCAGGATAGCCATAGCAATAGCACTTAAACTTATATACTGCTTTACAGTGCTTTTACAGCCCTCTCTAAGCGGTTTACAGAATCAGCATATTGCCCCCACAATCTGGGTCCTCGGAAGGATGGAAGGTTGAGTCAACCTTGAGCCTGGTGAGATTCGATCAACCAAATTGCAGGCAGCTGGGTGGAAGCAGAAGTAGCCTGCAATGACTACACTCTAACCTCTGCGCCACCAAAGCTTGTATTCCAAGGATGTTGGAATAGCACTTTCCAATATTGTTTGGAGATGCCCAGGATAGAACCTGAGACCTTTTGTCTAGAAAGCATGAATTGAGTTACAATGGATTCCTGATTTTTGGTGGATCTAATTGCAGCCTTAGTTGTGTAGATTTCTGCTTTGCTTTTTTAAGCATAATAATGTTTCTCAACTGAAACCAACACACTTAATGGTTAGTCTTTTTTATTAGTGTAGTTGTTTTTCATCTCTCTAGGTTTGTTTGAGGTACGTGCCCAGGAATATCTGGAGACCCTTCCCAGTGAAGAACAGAGCGGAGTTAATAAATTCTTGAAAGGATTAGGTAAGGAATTTAAGCAAGTGCAGCTGCTGCAGTGATCATGATTTTTTTTTTATTTTACAATGTTTAAATCATTGTGCACCTGTTACCTATGTTTTAGATCAGCGGTCCCCAACCTTTTAATGACTGTGGACCGGTTCTGGGGAAAACAACTTTTCCGGGGAGTGGGGGATAGTTTCACCTGCTACCTAGATCCCTCGCATGTGATGAAGTTTTGCTTGCTTGTGCAGTCTGGTTCCTAACAGGCTGTGGACCGGTACTGGTTGGTAGCTGGGAATTGGGGACCCCTGTTTTAGTTAATATAACATAAGGTGGGGGGGAGCATTTCTTAATCTGAAAGGTCTTCCAATATTAACTATAGTAAACATTTGCTTCTTACCTTCCAAAACAGTTCCTGTCCCATCACATCCCTGCTTAATAAGAAAGGAGACTGCACATAATTTGATGGTGAACATATAAGTTTAATAATCTTTATAGAATCACCTCTATCTTCTGTGACCAGAGTCTCATGACATTTCTAAAACAGTCCAAAATTCTCAGGGCATCATTTCTGCAATTGCAAGAAATTTCAAGTGACATTGTAAGGCAGGGGTGTCAAACTCAATTTCATTGAGGGCCGCATCAGGATTGTGTTTGCCCTCAGGGGCCAGGGGGGCGTGGCCAAGGTGGGCCTCGCCAGTCGTCACTCGTTGAGGCTCCATTTTCAGTCGTGATGGCCTCCTGCAGCCCTCTGCCAGCGAAAACGGACCCCTCCCCAAGTTCCATTTTCACTGGCAAAGGGCTGCAGGAGGCCATCATGACCGAAAGTGGAGCCTGGGAAGGCCGCGTACAGCCCTCCCAAGCTCCGTTTTCATGGCAGAGGCACCGCGGGCTGATCCTTTGCTGTTTACCGTGCGCCGACGCAGGCCAGATCTAAGCACTCTGTGGGCCAGATCTGGCCCATGGGTCTTCAGTTTGACACCCTTGTTGTAGAGGGTCATTTTGCAATCTCCCATCAAGGCATCCTGAAAAATTGCAGAGCTTTCAGCTCCACAGAGATTCCAGCTTACTCTCACGTGGAAAGGTTGTAGACTCAAAACTTAAGTCTTTTCGGCAGGTAAAGAAGTTGTCTTTTTCTTTCCATAAATATTGTCTCTATTCTTTCTTTTCCCACCATTAATCCTCTCTAGGTAGCAGAATGAAATTTCTTCATAAGAAATAAATGTTTGGAGCACCAGCAGCAGTGGAAAGAAGGATATCTTTTCTAAACATTTCAGCAGATATAACATGGACTCTGTTTGTTTTTCCATTTTAAAACCAAGTCCAGCTTAGCTTGCTCCAGTAGTGGAGAAACCTCAAGAGACAAGGCGTTTAATAGTTGCACCTGAGTGAATAGCTGACCTGTGGCCTCCTATACAGCATGGTGCAGAAGGGATTTGGCTTGATGAAGAACATGCACTGGACAAAGCACTCCCCAACCTCTCTGCTCACTGACCCTTTGCAGACTTTGTGGTGATTTTGAGACCTTATCTATTACATTTTTGTTTTGGGGGGGAAATGTTTATTTATACTGAGGTTAGGAAGACTATTAGGCAGAGACATTTGTTCCATTTACTTTCCCAAGAGATGACAGCAAGGATAGGCGCTGCCTTAACTTGGATAGTATGATTGTAAAACGACATGAAGTGATACAGAAATAAGAAGAGACAGAAAAGGCACGTAGAGATGGGAAAAGAAGAACTCGTATACACCAGCGTGGTGGTGGGACTACTGAATCCATTCAGAAATATCCAACTGACCACTGTGTGATGACTTACTGCCCCTTCCTGGAATTTGGGACATACGTCCACACTTTTCTTTGGAGTAAGTCTGATTTGTTGCAATTGGAAGTTTGTGTTTATTAAAACGAAAAAAAGCATGTGCTTCGTTCCAAGTACTGTATGTAGCTTGTTTTGTTTGTGTGTATCTTCTGGAGTAAAATTCAGAGGGTGATTTGAAGAGCAGAAGCAGTCCTTTGAAGAACCTTCCCACCCACCCACCTTCTTCCCCCAAGCAACAGAAAAATGGCTTTTAAGGATGGTCGGGATGGTTTCGATGGTGGGATTATATGCGCCCCCTAGTGGCCACGACAGTTGTGAAACAGTTGCCTTCGGTCATCGCATTCCTCTTGGGGTTATTCAATGTTTGTTACACTGCACGGCGATTTCATACATGCAAGCATATCATTTCATTTTGTTACATTTATTTACACAACGGTGATGTGTGTGAAATGACACTATTAATATGTACCGTATCTGGCGCAAAGTTCACACCCGTGATGTGAAATTTGTGGCAACCTATTTGTATCTTCAAGTCAACAAAGCATAAATGTGCCGGGATAGGGTGATGCTTTCATCCATGCCTTTCTCTTTCTGTAAATCTCAATAGAAAGAACTGTTTCTGCTCTTGCTGAGCGTAAGAACTGACCTTGAAATCTCAACTTCAAGGAAGGATGTTCATTGTGATTGCCACCAGATGTGGCGTTCCAGTTTTAGGTGTGACAAGGAGTGGGAATGCGCTGAAGGGTAATGCCCCGGAGAGAAAAGTGGAGGCTGACCACTGGTGGGTCTCTTGCTTAAAATATTACATGTGTACAAACTCCGCTCCCAATTCCAGTAAAGTTTAGCCTAGTGGTAAAAAAGGGAAAGAAAAGTAAAATCGTAGCTAAGGAATAGGGCACACAGCTTGGTATAGTCAACTCCAGTATCTTGAAGAGCTGAGAAAATTTATTTTTAGAAATTCTGGAGAGGCTCTGAAGCACATACACACATATATATATGTACATCCCCTATGACGTTACTCCCTTTCAGAATAAACAAGGGTTATGCAAAATGAAGATCAAGAAGGAATAAACAAAATAAATAAAAGGAACATGGTAGGGGGGGAAAAGGAAATCTGTTTGAGGGATTCACTGCTCCTCCAAGGTGAAATCATCAAGATAAAGGCATCCTCTTCCTTCCTTTATGACACCTTGAATAATGCAGGTAAGCTATAGCTTGGAAAGGTTGCTTATTCGGCAGCGTTTTCATGGTCAAGATAATTTATTTAATTCATCTCCATCCCAAAATGCACTGAAATGTTTTGGATCAGCTTTTCACTGAGACCGTATAGTTTATCTTTCCTGGATACTCCGGAGAAAGCCGCCTGGAAAGGAAAAATACAGTCCATGAAGAAAATATTCCTGGTTGAGTTATCAGCAGCCACATCTTCCTGAGTGAAGTTATTACTTCTATGGCTCTAGGAAAAACCTGGCTGGAATATGCCCAAGGCTTGTAGTATTGCAATGGTGAACAATGGCAGGTCGTTGCATATGTTAAAACCACCCCTCGGAAGATCAGAGTAAGGCTGGGGACAGTGACACATGTGAGCATTCCTTCCATCCTTCAGAAAGTTGGACTTTCTCCAGTCAAAAGATAGAAACGCCACTGGAGCAACACTGAATTACAAGTGGATGTCAATGACAGAAGCTAAAGATAAGTGAGCAAATTCAACAAGTCCCTGATTTGAAGTAGCCCTAAGCACTTCAACCTCTTTGTCAGGTGTGACAAGGTGAGGATTTGTCTTGGGCTCATAGGACGCAGCCAGTTGTGTGCAGGCCAAGTCCATATACCCCAATTTCCACAATAGTAAAAACGCATTGTAAGCAGCGAGAACATGCAACACCAAAGTAACTACAGCATCATGCAACTACATGGCTTCCCATATGATCCAATACAATTGCGAAATTAGCTCTTCCAAACTATATTTCTATTGTTAAAATTTGTTAATAAAATTTATTTGCCACCCATTTTGTAGCTTGGGGTGAGTCAGCACCATAGGCTTGCTGCAAACAAGGCTTTCAAAAATTAAGTGTAATGGCAACCTTGCCAATATGAAAGTACATCACTTAAAAGCTCTGCATGACAGATGGTGTGGTGTGGGAAAAAACATATGCCAGCGACTTACATGGTAGAAACTAGAATGCCAGCTTATCAGTATCTTCCCCTTGCCATCTTCAACTCTGGAGCATTTCTATGCCAGGAAAACCTTGTCAACTTTCATCCAGTTTGAGAGAACCACAACTACTTGGATTCGCTCAATATTTTAAGGCATAAACCATAGTTTAGAAACTACCATATTTTGTGGTTCATGGAGAGTTAAAATTGTCTACAGAAAGTTTTGCAGGCCGTGTGAACTCAAATTTGGGGCTGAGCGGAGAAAGACATCAATGAGTTGTGATATACTAATTACATAGGTAGAACATGGACAACTTTTGCATGGTCCAAAGCTGCTCATCCCAAAGGCAACTGGACTTTCTTGGTTTTTTTCCCCTTGAAAATGATTTGCTTCTTATTCAAGAAACTTTTCGATTGAGAATGAGAAGCAAAAGGTTTTCAAGGAAGAAAAAAAAGTGCTTTGCCTTTTGGAAAAGCACTTTTGGGACAACCATGACGTGGATGACTGAGAATCTCCACAGACATCCAAAGCTGCTCATTTTACCCAAGCTTTGAAGACAATGGCCATGTACTCTTTATTCCCATTTTGATGCTCTCCAATTAGGTTGAAATTCAGGTCCTAGAAAGCATGACAAAAAGCTCACTGGGAATTTGGGAAGTCCAGAAAATCTTGAGGGCATTGAGTTAAGGAAACTTTCTCCTTTTATTTTATTTTATTTTCCATTTTTTTCTTCCTTGGTGGTCCCAAGGTTAAGGTTTTTGCATTTTACCCCCAAAACAACAACCTGAAATAGGAAAGATTCAGAGTTGGTCACTCAAACTGTTAATGAGCAGTTAATGTTCATAGTTATGACGACATTCTTTCCTAGAGTTGTTGCCTTTCAATTTTACATTTGGAGACTAGGTTAAAAGTGATTTAATAGCTTTTTCTTCTCTTCGGATGTTTTAAAATACCTGTGTATACATTTTTAATATGCAAAGTACAACTCTGCCTTTGCTTTTTTTTTCAATATAGTGATAAGCCTAAAAAAAATCAGGAACCTAATAAAATATTCTCATTGATGAAGGAAAGAAACAGGTTGAGTCTATTGCTTGATCCAAACTTGGCTAATGGTAGCTATTTTCCTTCCCAACAGGCATCTCCTGCCTAGTCACACGAACACAACTATGGAGAAATGCAATTCATACAGTTGATATACAGTGACTCTGCCTTGAATTAAACAGGAAATTATTTTTAAATAGGAATAGGGCCACCAAATATCAAATATGAGCTTAACTGTTGAGATCAAGGCTGGAAGGAAGAACATTGTGGATGCATTTTTAAAGGACTAGACCTCAGTTTGTTTTTGCTTTTTAACCATTGCAGGAGAAATTGATGCCAAAGCCAATAGCAAAACCTTTCACATGTAGTTTTTTTTAAAAGAGTACTGTACAAAGACTGCAAAAGCCTTCTAAATCTTATCAGCTTTTCATTCCGTGTGACCTTACAGCGCCCTCTGTTGCTTATTGCTTGAAAACAGTATTTGAAACCATGGTTCAGCCGTTTCTTATGTCAAATCTAGTTCTAGGCATCACTATGACAGATGATGTATTTATACATATCTGGAAAGCTTTCGCTGATCTCATTTCCTGTGGGAAATTTAATTTTCTGTTTTGTATTAAGGACTGTAATGTGTAATTTTCTTATATGGAACGATCCAGATGTAAAGGCATTTATTTAGACATTCAGATTAGTTGCTACTATTCCTTCAAAAGTAGAATGCAATATACATAATTCGCTCTTTAAATGTTTCTCCATAATGCAATCTTGCAAGGAAGGTTGGATTGAGAGAGAGAAATAGTGACTATCCTATCAAGGGCCCTTTGGTATTCTCTGAGCTTGGGTGTTTTCTTGCAGACATTTCATTACCAAACTAGAAACATCTGCAAGAAAACACTCAAGTTTAGAGAACAGCAAAGAGCCCACAGTTCAACCCTGAGCTTCAAATATTTTCTTATATTGATAACCCTCTGAGCTTTATTGCTGAAGTTGAATTTTATTTTGGTTCTTCCCCCGCCCATCAGTCCTAGTTTAATATTTTAGCCTCTTCCTCACATTAGTGCTCAGTGAGATCAAGCACTGTATTAATCTCTATAAGAAATATTTGAAAACGGCAGAAGACTCTCGTTCACTTGTATTTTGATGTTCTGCTTGGTTTATGTGGTACCCAGGGGTGGGCTGCTATGGGTTCACCCAGGTTCAGGAGAACCCGTAGCTAATATTATGGCCGGTTTGGAAAACTGCCAAATCCCACCTGGCTGTCCTCTCCCGCCCCTCCCACGCCACCCTGCCCTTCCCAGGAGTCTCCACGCTGCCCATTTTGGATGTGAGGTAAGTGCAGGGCTCATGTGGAGGTTTGGAAAGGGGGGAAAATGGGCATGGGCCAGAGCCTGGGGGAGGTCATTTTTGCCCTCCCAGAGGCTCAAGGAAAGCCTCCGGAGCCCGGGGAGGGCAAAAACACCCCACACACAGACACTGGTGCAGAGAACCGACTAGGCCACATCCACCATGGCCAGGCTCACCCAAGTTCTCTGTCCAGTTGCTGAAATTTTTGAAGCCCACCCCTGGTGGTACCTGTTTGTCGGGAAACTGCTTTGAAGTCACATCTTCCTTTTGGAAGTTTGCACGTATAGAGGCCCAAGCAGCCATCGCAATCCGATGATTTTCGGCAGGCTTTCAACTGGATACCAGGGCAGGAATACTGAAAGGAAATAAAAGAAACTGCAGATAACAAGCCTTGTTTGGAAAGTAAGAAATTCTGTCTCAATATTTAGCTTGTATAGTGTTTCTTCTAGACTTATATTTTTATGATGATCACAAACCAATATAACTAGAGACTAAGGAAGTTCATGTTGATTGACAAACTCTGTCGCCAAGGTGACAAAGGATAAAACCTTTCCCTAACTCTACAATACTTAGATAAAATTCAGAAGCATCTTAGACAATGCCTCCTTAATTCACTAGAGTTTTGCCCCATTTTGCAACCTTTCTTGCCGCAGTTGTTAAGTGAACCACTGCCGTTGGTAAGTTAGTAACACGGTTGTTAAGGGAATCTGGCTTCCGCATTGACTTTGCTTGTCAGAAGGTCACAAAAGGTGGGTCACACGACCTCGAGACACGGCAGCCGTCATAAAGAAGTGTCAGTTGCCAGACATCTGAATTTTGATGACATGACCAAGGGGATGCTGCAGTGGTTGTAAATATGAAAAAATGGTCACAAGTCACTTTTTTTTAGTGCCGTTGTAACTTCGAATGATCACTAAATGAACTGCTGTAAGGAGAAGACTACCTGTATAAGAATGTTTCTTCCTAATAAGGAAATTAGGGTTGCAAAATTCAGTTATGGCCAATCTCAATAAAAGTAGTTTTAGTTTTCTTGTAGCAATGATTTCTTGGTCTGGTCGACTAGTGGGGCTGACAGTAACTTTTATTACAGTAGCTAAGCCTGATTACAGTGGCTTTTGTCAAAGGAGGAGGTGTCATGCCTTTTTAGTAGGGCAATCTTGTTATACATGCACTGCTTTCATCTTTATTCTAGAATTTCAATTAGGAACATTGTGTCCGTTGGCTTTTTGGTTGCCATTATCTGCTTTAGGGAATGAGGATTAATTAAAGGCATGCCAGTTTGCAAGTATTTCCTTAATGGGCTTGATGAAATAAAAAAAAATTCTCTATAATCTTCTAACTGCAGTTCATCCCTTTGTCACATTTAAGTGCCACATCACCATTTTTTCTAATCTGACAAAAATTCAATTATAAATACAATTTTGCTTCTAGCAAGAATTGGAAGAGCATTTCAGGATCAGGCCAAGATTAATTTTAAATATATATATATTACTCACCGTATCTGTATTGAAATTCCCATGGCCTTCTAAGTGGGCTTCATGCCCTTGACTCTTGCTCTTTGGAAGGGACACTGGGAGAAACATTGGCCTCTTGCCGCTTGGTTTCTGCTTACTGGTTCCCAGTTGCAAATTGCTTGCTGCTTTGTCATGCTCTCCATCAGCTAATTGGGCTTCTCCTTCTGCAGCCTTCCCCAACCTAGGGGAAGGCTGTTTCCTCCCTTCTACCTCTATGTCTCTGTGACTGGGCTGGAGGTTCTTCCTATATTTTGCAGCTCCAGCTGGGTTGACTTCAGTAGCCGGCTCTTTCCCAGCTTGAATCGAAAAATAAAACGGCATGGAAAGCACAAGGATGGTCATTCTAGATACCTTCATACTGTTGTCTTGACTCTTCTTGCCCAACTATCGAAAGACTTGGGAGCCTGTTGGAGCAATTTAAAACAGCCACACACTCTTGAGTGTGTCTCTCTCTCTTCTTTTCCATGCATGAATGGTTGGAAGCCTTTTATGCCTTCAGTGTCCCAGCTCATCCTCCTCCCCCACCCCATCCTCTCTTATACAAATACCCATCTTTTTCCCCCCTTTGTTATGATATCAATTTTATGGCGTGTATCGTCTCCTTGGAAATTTTCTTCCTCTTTCCTCCCGCCCCCTTCTCCATCCCAGTAACACCCAACCTCTTTGCAAAGCATGTGCTCCCATTCAGACATATGCCTAATGCCATCTTTTCCCTCCATTGTGATAATGGAACATTTCCTACTCCTCCCTTTGGGGGGGGGGGTGAGCAGGTGCTTGAAGGTACTTTTGAGAACTTTGCTGGTGAAAGGAAGAAAGGAAACATTCTGCCTAATGAGCAAGTGACGAATGCATCTTTTCATCCCCCCTCTGTTCTTCTGTAGAAGTATTGATCATTCCTGATTTTTTTTGTCGTTCCTCAACTGTTGCAACTAGAAACAAGCGAATTCAGTCCATGTCAGTGGCAGCGATAATCCGTTGTGTCCCATTGTTTTTAGTAAAACTATTGTTTCTCCCTCTAAAGCATGAGTTTTTGAGACTAGCATGGTACCTCTACATTCAGAAAATATGAACTTTGAGGAGTATTTGAATTTCAATTTAGGCATTAATTTAGGGAGAGCATTTAAACGCTGGTTTAAAAATACAACCTAAGTAAAGTTCTCCAACGTCATTGAATCGTTTTTGCTCTGTTGGAATTATGAGTAAAGGCATTTGAAGTATATACTTCATCAAAGATAATATATCTTCCAATACTGTACTATTTTAAATAAGCAGTATGTAAAATCAGATTTCCAGAGTGGGATGCAAGCTCCATTTAGGTAGAGCTTTTGGAAAGACTGCATAACAGCATCCTCCTGATAACAGCATCTCTAACTGAAGGCTGCACTACTTTGCCTAATATATTACTTATTCCCATAGCAATTAGAAGTAGGAACACATTAGTCTGCAGCTAAACCCAGTTATCCTCCAACAAACAGACCATGTGCATAATTTTGGATGCTTTATTGAAAGACCAGGATATGGTGAAACAGCAATGCTCTGTGGGTGGGATGTGGGTTTGTCCTTGGATGAACATGTGCCACAGATTAAAATGGACTCTTCTTTATGTTTCTGCCTCCTCCAAATGCTAAAGGAAAATGGAGTCTGGCTTCCCAACGTGCACTTGTTTTGAGAGTGTGGGCTGATGGGGCCAGTAGACAGGGCTAGAGAGAAACAACAGTATATATAAAAAATATATGCTGGGACATGACACATAGTAAACAGAGTTAGAATAATATAGAATGTGGCACAGGGAGATTCAGGCACTTTTTTTCCCCTCCACCTATGGAAGAAAATCTTCAACTCCAGCTAAGACAACTTCCAGATCTTGGCCACGGGCCATCTCTGAGCCTTGAGCCTTTCCAAGCTCACACTGGTGCTGTTGATCAATGGAGAAACAGGCTCGTAAGAGCGGAGGGAAAGACTGGCAGAGAGGAGGCCCATCCGGATGCAGTTATCTGTGTCTTCCCCAGCAAGCAGCCCAGCGATGATTCCAGCCATTAAGCTGCAAAGAAAAGAGACATTGTGGGCTGAACTAGACCATAAACTAGGTTAAGGGATAAGCATGGAATATGAGGGTTAAGAACATTTTCATCACTCTTACCTCTCTCTAGTCCCTGAAGTAACTTCACACCATATACCAGCAGCACCCCAAAAAATTGTACCTAGCAAGAACCATGAATGCTCCTACTGTCCCATTTCGTGACCAACAACTCTGGTGGAATGGGGAAGAAGATGGCAAAACTTCCCTTTGGGACAAGAATGGAGAATGTGGACTTTTGACTTGCAGATGGAAAAGGGGAAAACTCATGTTGGCAAGCAGAAGCAGGAGTTTCTATCTGTCAGAAGCCAATTGGTCCACAGATTTAGAACATTGCAAAATCTTTTTTGCAAAACACCGCAAAGAGAATTGAGCTGCTTCTTCATCAACTCAACTTCTCAAGGAGTCCAGAGGAGCATTGACAATATCACAACATCTTTGCATACCAGAAGGGGTCTCTGCTCACCATTCCTGAGCAATTAAGTGCATGCCAGGAATTACAATTCAGGAAGATCTGTATGGCCACTGCTATTGCTATGTGCTAACTCAGAGCATTGCCCAAATATAATTAAGCAAATAAGTTGTCAATTGCAGCTGGACAATTCCCAAACCTTGACCATGTTATCAACCTATCTTAGTGAGGTGTTACAGACATGATTTGTCATGGCACAAGGAAAATTAGTTTAACGATAGAACTAAGGCAGCTTCAGATTCCCTTTACCATGGGCCGAGAATGAGATGGAGGCAATGTAGCAAGGAGATGTATTTTAAAATATTTCTCAAGGCATCTTCATGTCACAATAAATGGGACATATAACATACTATTGTTTCTGTCACTACTGGACAAGGAAGAAATGTACAGAGCCATGACTATTTTTTTATTGGCCTTTCTTGCACTGAGATATATTACATTTTCTAGCAATTTAGATAACTTAGTGCCAAAACTATGAATAGATTAGTACAACATATATACACAACTTGGATACTGAATCACGTTATCAATAAAAAGAATATTCAGTACATGAAATGGACTTGAATTGGACAGTCCAGAATTGCCCTCTACATTAATAAAAGTACCTGATGCTCCTGGGGAACATATCCTAAAATGTTTTGTGGTCTTTTAACAACAGTTGTGTCTCCAGGCAAGTGGAACAAAGCTTCAATTAACTTCCCAAAATATAACCATAAAATATAACTCCATGTATTTTTCTTTCACAATGCAGAAAAGTGACAGCTTACAACAAGCTTTCTATCTCTCATCATGTCCAAATAAATATTTGGGCTAGTGCTTTCCTTAGCAATGTGGCATATCTGCATGCATTGTTGTGTTGTCACAGCAACCTAAGTTTCAAAGATCTAACAGAGGGAGGTGGAACACTCTACAGCCATGGCACACATTCAATGAACAATTAGCAATATATACAGTACCTATCACCAGCTCCAGAGACATTCACTATCTCTTCGGTGGGGACAGGGAGAGCTGGGTAGTGAACAGCACGTAATTCCTCTGTGGCATTCTGTAAAATGAAATGGGAGAATTCAAGAAACTAGGCCTGGAGACACCTATAAGGTGCCTTCCTACTCTTCGGATAAATACCAACATTCTAGATAGCTAAAGGTGAACATGACACAAGAGGAGAATTTGCTTACTCACTTAATCAGGCCTGATTGGAGAAAAGTGATGATAGCATGAATTGAACTCATAGCCCTCAAGTATTACAGTTGAAATGGGAACTGAGCAGTAGAATTGACTATAATCAACAACTGAAAAGGAAGGACCAATGAGAAGAGGCACTATTCCCCATATTTGAGTCTCAGTTTTCATGTTTACAAACACAAATCCATAATTTAAAAATGATGAGAATGGACTTTTTCATTTTCAGGAATTCTTACATGTTTGGTCTTTTAAAGGCAAGTCCTCACTATTAACTGGAATATTTCTGCATGGTCTTCTGAACTCTCAAATCCAAAGAGGGATTCCTTTGCCCTTGTAGTTTCATTTCCTTATCCGTAAAAAATACCTAAAGGCATTTCCATATTATCATTCTATCAGTTACCATTTCTACTATCCAATCCCTCAAAAACAGTTAGGAGATGATCTATAATTACCTTCACCAGTGCCAAATGCACAGTGCTACGAACAAGAAGAAAGAATCACTGTCACATTCCAACCCGTCACAGGTTGGATAATCATTCTCTCATTATTCTATATATTGGGAAACTAATCATCTACAAGTCCCTACAGCTGTAGTATTTCAAAGAAAATGCTAGTTTCACTATTTTCCCATTTGTTTTTCACATATTTTACCTCATAGCATGTTTGAGGGTGCAGAGAGACACTTCCACCCTTGCTTCGGCCACACAGCAGGACTCCGTATTGACCAAGAGTTACTACCACACAGTGTAGCCCTCTCAATAAAGGGTAAACCAGAGCAATAGCAGTCTTGATAATGTCCTCCATTTTTGATGGCAGATCTGTAGGTTCCATTCCAGAAATGTAAGAGTGAAACCCAGTCAGATAGCATTGAATTCATAATCAGACCATTCATTTGAGGTTTTTCAATATCAGGAACTAGAAATTAGAATTAATTATTTACTAAATTTCCATTTCAAAAGAAATATGGGAATGAATGGTAGAAGGAAGTATATCAGTAACTATATCTGAATGGTGCCACTGACAATAACTATCTTCACAATAACAAACTTTTGAGATAAATTGGAGTGCAAATATATGACTGGCTCTAAATAATCTATGGACAAAGGGTATTAAGGTTAACTTTCTATGGTATTTTTTTTCAAGAACTGTCCTATTAGAGCTTTCTACATGATGAGTTTAAATTCTTTGGAAGTTCAAATCCTGTCATGAAATTCTTTCAGAGGTCTGACCACAATAAAAGGAAGGAAATTGTTTTGGAATACAAGGGGGGGGGGGGGAATCAATGATATTTCTAGATTGACTCCCAGGAGTGGTAAAAAGGAGTAAATTGTTTAACTGAACACATCTATTGGGATAGACTTTTTATCTCCCATATCATGCATTTTAGTTAAGCCCTGGACAGAGACATGAAGAAATTCTACAATCTGAGAGTGGCTGCCAGTTATCTCAAACAAAGGGAGGCTGATATCAGATTGCAATAGAAAACTTACAATAGACCACCGAAAAATAATTTACTAGTCTGGTTGGTCACTTTGGTATATTTCAAACATAAATAATCCATGAAAGTTGAAAGGTTTTTTTTTTAGTTCTCTTTTCCCCCCTCTTCCCTTGTGTTAACAGTTTAAGAAGGCAGGAAAATAAGGAATCTGTGGCTTTGACTTATTGAGAGCATTAGATTTTCTTTAACTTTTTCTTTCTTTTTGTTTATTCCTTTATTTAAGTAGAATATTTCATAGTTAAGATTATGATTGCTGTCATTATCAGAAATTGTAATTACAACTCTGAAACACCCACAACAGAGGAATGGCTTGATGAAGATGACAGAATTAGCAGAAATGCTAGGATGGAAGGCTGAATCAACCTTAAGCCTGGTGAGCTTTGAACTGCCAAATTGCAGGCAGCCGGCAGGCAGGCAGAAGTAGCCTGCAGTACTGCACTCTAACCACTGCACCACGGCGGCTCAAAGGGGAACATAGCTCAATGATAGACCCCATGTTTTAAATACTTAAAAGTTCCAGAAACCAAACCTAAATAACAAGGAAGAATCATTATATTACACAGTATGGGATAGATGGCATGAATGGTTAAAGAATAGAAATATAATTGGTAGAGATAAGAAGAAAACATAGGGAGACATAGAAATAATGATTTATAAAGTAGTGGAATAGAAGTTATACTGGTAAACTACAAATTGAATGAATGGTCTATCTGTGGAATGTTAATATCCAGATAAAAACTGATAACCAATGTATATAACAACTGTCACTGTTCTGTTTTGAATAAAATGTTGAATGTGAAATTTATAATAAAAATAAACAAAAGTTTAAAAAAAAATTCCAGAAACCACCTTTGTTGCCTCTAAAAAGTTTCCCACTAGCAACGAAGACTTTGGAGAGCCACGCCCAAGCAGAAAGATGGAACTGAATTGTTAACCAGGGGCTGATAATGTGTAATGTAAGTTTAATATTTCCAAATTATAAATTATAAATACTTCTTGGTTAGTGTCATTCCCAAATGTGCTTTACCTGTTGGCACAGGATTTCCCAGGGTCTGACTGATGGCTCTGAGTTCCCGAAGGTTGGGCGATATGCAGGTCAGACCTCTCCAACTCTCTGAAAGAAAAGGCTTTGAAGCTTTGTTCACGTCTGTCGGTTCATAGTACACTTGAAAAAAGCATTGCATTTGGTCAGTGATTCTGACAAACATAAAGCATCCTAGTTAGTCAAAACGCTTCTATCTTTGCTTTTTTGTTAAAATGTCAACAGTGGCGGGGGAGAAAGATAATCTGGTTGGCCACTGGATTAAACACAACTTTGAAGTTTTAGTCAGAGACACTTCTTATGTTCTTCTGATCATTCAAAAGGATTAGGTTGAAACCAATTTGCCTGGATAAGATGCACCTATCTTGCTAATTGTCTGATTAGCACAAAACTACTTTCCTTCACAAAACTACTTTCTTCTCTGTTGAGTTCTGGGTGTCAAGTTTGATCCCAACATTTCTCCCTTAATCTGTGAACAAATTAATATATTTCTTAGCTGTCTAATACTGGCTGAATGTTAGAATGAAAAATAGGATAGATTATAGGTAATAATAATATAAATGCTATAGATACACAATAAAAATTAAAACTCAAACACTGTGACCAAAATTGTTGGAATCATATGACAACATCCAATTCTACTTCAAGCACTGGGTTATCCAGTGCCAATATGCCAATGGAGTGTCTTGGACAGATTCTGAAGCTTCTCCCCGTAAAAGCAGGTTTAACAAGCATGAAGATCTCAAATGCAGAGCAAATAATTATCAAAATCCACCAATCAATAGTAATGGCAAAAAGGAATACTATTGTCTAGAACAGGGCTGTCAAACTCGCAGCTCATGGGCCAGATGTGTCACGCTGGCCACGCTCACACCCAGTTTGGTGAAGTGGGAAAAAGTCACGATATGTCACGTGACACCGCCATGACGACATGAGTTTGATACCCTGGTCTAGAAGGAAGCAACAACATAGTTCAAATGGGAGATTAATTATGTTAACTTCCATGAAATTGCATTTTAAATAGTATCATTTGGGGGGCTCTGGAAACTGCATTGGAGCACCCAGATTCTACTCCTTTGTAATGATAACTGTTAAAAAAGTAGAAGAATGAGACTATATTTCATGCCTGTACCATCATGTTTCCTCTTACCTGCTAAGTGATGTTCTCTGGCAATCTGACAGATGTACTCAATGGTAGAAACTGGTACATTCCCATCAATGCATATTATTGGAGCCAAGCACAGATTCTCGTTGAACTGTGACACCTGAAAGGAATTGCAGGAGACAGTTGGCAATGGAAAAATCAAGTAGATTCTATGAATGTGACAAATGCAGGATGTGAATTTAGGTTAGTCAAATCCCATTTGGGCAAGATAATTTAGCAGGTCCTTTGGAGGGAATGCCAAATCAATATTGTCACTTGCATGAAGGCAAAGTTTCCCTTGCATTAAGATCAATTTAGAGTTTTCACAGTAATATAGAATTAGTTTGCCACTGTCTTCTAGGATAGCAATAGCACTTAGATTTATATACCGCTTTATAGTGCTTTTTACAGCCCTCTCTAAGCAGTTTACAGAATCAGC
>JAOYMU010000283.1:15139530-15152442 GCA_025802295.1 Psammodynastes pulverulentus
CGGTTTTCCAATGTTTCCTCTCCCCGCCCCCCACCCCATTTCCCGCCTCCTTCTCCTCCTCCTCCAATCGCTATCCGAAGACCCTCCTCCATCGCAGTGGGCGGGGCTTATTGGAGAGCGCCAAGGAGCAGAACTGTCGCCTCCTCCCCTCCCCACCAGGAGAAAAGGGAAGTAAATCCCGCCTCCCGTCCTTTTCACCCCGCCCCTCGAACTTTGCCCCGCCCCGTGCAACCAGCCGGAAGGATGCGTTCCCGGAAGTTCCGGTGGGGCCGTCGCTGTGTGGGGTAAACAATAATGGCGGAGGCTGCGGTGGCCCCCGGTGGTGGCGGAGTAGCGGGAGCGACAGCCACGGCAGCGGTTGTCACGGCTTCCAGCGCTGGCGACTCCGCCACCACCCTCACCACCACGGCCTCCAGCCTCCCCACAGCCGAGCCTCAGCCACCGTCCGCCGGAGCCGGAGGGGGAAGCATCAGCTGTTGGACTAAGCAAGTCGCCTGCAGGTAACGTGCTGAGACGAGGGCGGCTGATGGCGCCTCCGGTTCCTCTTTCATTCCAGCCATTCCCGGTCCTGACTCGCCTTTCCGGGAGCCCGTCGACGTTTTCTTTCTCGTTTCTCTCGCCCTGAAGACAAAACCAGACTTCGGCCTCGCTTAAGGTCATCGCCGACCTGGCTGGCTGGCTTCCCTGGCATATTTTTGTCCCTCTCTTTTGCATATAAGAAGCTGCTTTAAATCGCTGTTGCGCTCCCTTCCCTGCAAGTCTTGGCTGGCTTGACTTTGTTTTTGGAGTGGGTAGTTAATGAAGCCGAGCTGACATCCGCACAAAGCCCAGGCAAAAGGGGCTGCGATCGCGGTGGAGACTGGAGGGAAGCTGACTCTGCCTCTTTTGTTTCCCTCGGTGCCTTTTCCCCCTTTTGGAGCTGGCTAGATTTCTCTCTTTGTTATTATCACGTTGGCCTCCGCGACGTTTTGTTTTGGTTACTACTTCACTACAGCAAATATTCTCTGCCCCTCTCTGGACTCCTTTGTATTTATTTCTCTTTCTTCTCATCAGCCCTTCTTAAAAGTACCGCTATGTATTCGTAGGCATCACTACAAGTGTGATCTTTCCTTGTGCCGTCGTTGGTGTCTACCAACAATCTACAATACTGCACCGTCTTTTGAGTTTTAGCATTAAGGTCCCCGGGTTTGGTTTTTTTTTTTTCCTTTCCTTTTTTCTTCCTTGATGCGGCTGCTCTCAGGATGTTTCTTACGTGGAAACTTTTAACGTTATAGTAATTCGGATTGTGCAAGCCGCTTTGTGATGGGCAAAGTTTAAAAAAAGAATTGCCCGGTGTATTTGAAACTTCAAATTGGAATGCATTCAAATTGCTATCGTGTATTTAGGAATGTATGAAAAGTGAGTTCATTAGGTTTGATCTTGGATAGAAGTGGTGTGTACTTCTGACTTGTGTGTAATATTGTATCCTCAAAGAATAGAACACTATGCGTTTTGCTCCCCAGTTTGATGTTGTTCAGAAGTGCCAAAGTCCTCTTATAAGTATAAATTTAAATTAAACACTTTATGGTTGCAACATCACTAATTTTTTTACTATTATTTTTTCTACTAAAAACCATATATCTTTATTTTTTCCTGTTTTGTGCAAAAAGTCCAAAAGGGACTAACTATTAAAAGGAAATCTGTTATTTTTTTCTTGTCTCCACTCCCTCCCTCCCTCCCTTTTTTCTGTCACTTTTCTTGTTTCAGAATCTAATGAAATTGTCAAGTACCAAAAGCATATTATATTAATGTATATTATTGTTAGCCTTGAATAAATGTTCATTATCTGTTGCTTTTTATTGTTTATTTTGGCTTTGGATAGTATATTTTTCTTCCTTGATTTTGATTTTTTAAATACTTGCCACCAAAGTCACAAATTATGAGAGCTTTATAAATTTCTTAAATAAATGCATAATCTAATAAGATAAAGTTTGAACTATAAGTAAGATTTGAAAACAAGAAATTAATACATTCAAGGAAACAATGAGTATTAGCTACAAAACTCATATCAGTATGGACCATATCTATTCTTTTTTTATTTTTGAAACAAGAACACATAAAATAATTTGGGAGAACTCCCAGAATCTGTATAAAATTGTTATGTAAACTTTTGCAACTTTTAAGTCGTCGGTGGATTCAATCCAGTCTTAGCAGTTTACCTTAGAATAAATAGATGAAAATTTTAGTTGCTATTTGTCGATTTGAATGGATTAAATATGATTTTGCCATAAAGGAGAAGCTGATATTTTTAACTTCCAGGAATGGGATATAAATGAAGAAATTGTACAGAAAATAAGTATCTCATCCTATTTCTTAACTTATTTGTATGTTTTTGTAATTGTGGGAATTAGATACAATTAGATATTTTAACTGGTATTCTGGATTATATCTGAACTTGTTTAGTATCAGTTACTAAATGGTATTTGTTCTGTGAAGGTCATCTGAAAATGTTATGACTATGCAACTGTAAAATATGTGAAACTTTGTTGCTAGCCTCATTGTTGATGTGCCAAATTAAAAAAATCAAAAGGTAAGAATATGCACGCACAATGTCAGAGAGAAGAAGTTTAATCTGGGTTCCATTTTGTTCTTTGATAATGTGATAATACTGCAAGTGTTTTTCTCTTTTTCAGAATACACAAAAATATCAATTCAGTGCTTTGTATGGCTAGAAAACTTCATTTCATAGGAAATCTGGATAATGAGACACAGAATTTTCAGTTTCTCTTATTCATAAATTACAGGTTTAAATATGCATTTACAGACTTTCCTCCTCACTTCTGTCCAAGTTGAATTAGCTAAGAATGGATTATTTTGGAATAATAGATAGTTGTATTATTAACATGGCTTTGGCTCTAATGAATTTTGGAAAGTATCTCTTTTGATGCTGATCCTGAATCTTTTAGCTAAAAAATTGTATTTAAATTTATATTTAGTAGGTATTCTAAAATTGAGCATACTGTAGACTTCATTCTTTTTTTCTGTCTCTTCCTTTTTTCTGTCTCTTAAATTATTAGGTTAAGTTCTCAATGCTTGTGGTCTCTGTGTAGTGGCTTGTATAACATGAGTTGGTTTCTGATTTAAAGTAATCAGTGAATCTGAATAAAGAACAATGTGTAATAATTAAGTCAGGAAATAATATAATTGCAATATCTTAAGCATAATTTCCTATGGGTGTTTATTACAGATTGAATTGAATACAATTCCCTAATGTAAATAGCAGGGCAGCTTTTCCATGCTCCAGTGAATGCATAATAGTCAGGTAGCTAAAATGGGTCACAGCTAATTAAAGGGTATAGAATCAGAATCTATTTCACTACTCTTCAAAATGGCTTTTTTAAGAAACATAAAATCAGATGCAATTGATTTAAAATGACTACATCTAATGAACAGAGGATAAGAAACAGGTTAATTATGTTGTGTCACCTCAGGCTAAAGATCTCCTATCAGTGAAATAGTTAAAAACATGAGATTTTGCTATGTTTGGGTTCACTTGAGGCTCTTGTTAAAATGAAGTGGATTTAACCAGCTGGCCTAAAGCATCTGTACTGAATACATGATCAGGTTTGAAGTAGGCGTTGTTGAAACTCAATCTGTACAGGTCAAATTGTACTGCACAAAAGATTATTTAAAAGATTCACTGTTCACTTCATATTTGACAATTGTAACATTTACTGAGTCTGGCCTTGTGTGTATTTGTCTCATTGTACTCAAATACTATATGAAAGATGCTGGGAAAGCCCATCTTCAAAGAATATGAGTTGAAAATAATTAAAGCTATTTACATTTTTCAGTTTTATATTAATAATTAGTGTGTTTTTATTACAAATTATTTGCTTTACTACTGTCTCATCTTATTCGTAACTTTCCCCTTCCCAAGCACGTCTATCCCCCCATTGCTTATCTGTTAACAAAAGAGCTTTACTGTACATTATTGAGGTCATTGTAGAACCTAGCAACAAATGTACATGTGCATGATCAGATTAAAGTAATGAAATCTCTGCAGGCAGCCCATAATCCAAGTTAATGTTTCAATTAAATACAAATTAGAAACAATGGAGTGCCTTTCATCCTTGGATGTATTGTGTATTTTAAAATCCCAGACCAGTTATTGCTACAATTGTTTTGATACTTGTTTCTACTGAGGAATGTAACTTAATAATAATGTAGCAAGTTTGACATAATGTGTTGTTTCAATGAAAGGAAGGCCCTAGTTTTTTATGGGCTGGAGATTGCCATTGCGAATTTGCAAATTAGGCAGTTCCTCTTAATAGATAACCTTTGGGCAATCAAACTGTTTGTAGTACATGAAGAGGTAAAACAGGCATTTTGTGCACTGTCTAAATCCATATCAGATTATTTCATTGTATTGATGTGTGAAAATAGTTTACTGTGTATATGGATTTTTTTTTAATGGATGGCTAGGATGGGTTTAAGTGACACATCTACATGTAACACATTTTAACTGCTAGTGTCCCACTTTATTTCATTCTGACCTTGTGCTTCACAGCTCCCAACGATCCCTTCATGCCCATCTCCTTTGTGGTTGTGCATAACCACAAAAGGATAGGAGCATAGCAAATGTTATGGTAAGCTGCTGCAAACATTTTTTAAATTGATTATATGCCATCAAGTTATTCTTGACCTCTAGTGACCACCTAGACAGATTTTTCTCCATGATAGTCTATCCCAGGGCTGCCAAACCCACATGACGTATTGCAACCTTCCCCCCTTCACTAAATTGGGCCACAGCGTGGCCAGCGCGTGATGCATCCGGCCCATGGCCCGCAAGTTGGACAGCCCTGGTCTATCCTTAAGGTGGTCTTTTAGGCCTTTCATCACTCTTGCCACTGAATCCATCCACCTGGTTGCTGGTTGTCTTGTTTTTTTTCTTTCCTTCCACTTTTTTTTAGAATTAAAACCTTTTCCAGAGAGCTAAGTCTTCACATAATGAGTCTGAAGTAGGATACATTTTACTATTATTTCTCAATGTTTCTTAATTTTCATGCAAGAGATTTTTTAGAGAGCAAAAACAATACAAGTTTAAAGATAAAAAAATAAAGAAAATTGGTAAGTGAATAAACAAGCAAACAAGAAAAAGAAAAGAAAGATATAGAGAAGCAGCTTTTGATCTTCTTTACATCAGTTATAAATGCATTTATATTATCCTGTCAGTCTCTATAGTTATACCATGGTTCCTTTCCATATAATTTAATTTCCATTTAATTTCGTTGTACAGGGTACAATGACAATAAAGTGAACTAACATATCCCACCCTTTCTGATATCAAAATTATATTTTTTTCTATGTTCAGCAAAAAGTCTGTAAAGTAACTGATATATGTACTTGTTACCCATTCCCTAATCAGGCAAGTCAATTTTACCCTCCCTCATTTTCACCCACCATTCCTCTGATGTGGGTATTTCACAATTTTTTGATCATTATGCATATAATAATCTCACTGCAAATACTAGGTACAAAATTCTTCCATAGGCCTTTTCCGGTCTATTCATTAGTCCCAACAAAAAACCCACTGTATTTTGAATATTTAACATTAATCTTTAAAATTCTTTCTGTATGTGTATTTGAATTACAATTCTCTAGCTTCTTACAAGTTCACCAGGCATGATACAATGACCATGTTCTGCACATTTCCATCATAAATTTGAAGTACCTTTCCACAATCTATAAAATACTTCTGGTGCAATTTTACGGTTTTAATGAAATTTATTTAATACATATTTTGAATTTAAATAATAATAAACAATGGACAAGCCTGAGGGGTGGAGAATCTGACAGGCATATGTGAAATACTATCAAGGTGCAATCGTTAGTTAGATGTGCTATACAAAATGCATTTTTAGCAATGGTCAAATGTATTTATTTAATTAAAGGAAGAAACACATTTCCCCCTTTTACAGGATTAGTGCAACTCTATTAAGTAGTATCTTTAAAACATCCTAGCTTAATGGAATTATTTGGAATATTGCATCCTAGTTTAATGGAATATTTCCTAGCAACTCAACTGTTAAAAGAAGTAATAATAAATTCTGCACATGGGTCATGATCTCAAGAGTGCATATGTAGATGGCAGAGGAAGCATTATTCCAGCAGACACTGTATCCCCAATGTTAGGCAGGCAAACTAGCTTTTGGGGGGATTTGTCTGATTCCTTGATTATTATTATTTTTAATTCACACAATACTCAGTAAATTTCCAATGGAACTGAGTTCTCTTGTGAATGACTCAGGCGCTCATCATTTCAAGCTTAGGCTATTGCAGTGTGTTCTGCCTGGGGATGCCTTTGAAGGCTGCGTAGAAACTTCAGTTGGTATAAAATGTTAGCTGCCCACTTCCTGGTGAGTAAGAACACTTCTTTTATGAGTGCTCCATCATTGGCTAAATGATGGTCCACTCAAATTTAATGTGCTAGTGTTTATATATAAAGCCCTGTTTAGAAATAAAGCAGTGTTTGAATGGCCTTTTGTTTATTTATTTTCAAGGACAAGGTTTAAATTTATTATGAATGTTTTAATTGGCATATTTTGAATTTTAGGGGATTAAGTTTCATGCACTGTAAACTGAGTTTTGAGATTAGGCAGTATATAAATTTCCATAATCTTGTAAAAACTAAAATTTAATGGGATGTTCTGAAATTAAAAAGATAAATTCTCGATTACATTAAGCCTCATCAGATTAAGATGTCATTTCATTAGCAATCTGAAATGAATCCTTTTTCCGTTTCCTTTCACTTGTTTTTTCATATTTGTAAATTTTTTATTTAAAAAGTAGTGATATTGTCTTTATAATTGGTTAATTTTAGATATGCAATCAAATTATTCTTTGGATAACATTGATAAAAGTGAATTAAATATTGATATATTAAAATTTGGTCTCAAATTTAGCTCTTTGTGCATTTCTTCAAATTGCAGTTAGATATTTAAGAATGCCAGTACATTCAGGAGTGTTGAAAAAGGTGATGTAATGTCTGCTTTTAGGAAGATTTACTGCTTTGAGAAAATGTATTTTTAATTGATGGCAAAAATTTGTTTTGCTGCATGAAAGAAGCGGGCATTTTACTATCTATAGGTCTGGATTTTATAGTTTTCCACTTCTTTAATTAAGAAGACTTTTTGGCTTTCTATAAGATAGGCAGGCAATAAAGAGTATTTTTCAGACTTGGGAAATTAAGTCTTTCAGCTGATCCTTAGGGACTGAAGCTGTACTTATTCTCTGTTATATAATATTGATACTGCTGTGTACAGCTGTCTGACATATTTTAAATTCAAAATACGCTGTTTCAACCTGACAAGTATTTCAATATTGTGCAATCTTAGTAGAAGTATTTCCAGCTCAAATACAGGATTGGATGTGTCAAAGTGCTTCTGATAAGTTTGGGAGAATGTGTGTCAAGCTTGAAATATTTTGCACATCTGTGCTATTCCATGGTTTTCTTTTTCTGGCTGGATTAAAAAATGATATATTTGTTTCTATTAGCTTTTCATTTACTGATTTTGCAAGTAGCTTATTTTAACAAAATAATGATGACTGTTAAGACAGACTGCACATGACATGAATGACTTTAATAAAATGCAAACCTGCATTTAAAAGCATACAAATTACAGTTTAGGGTGGAAGGGCAAAATTGCCAGAAGAATAAAAAACAAGAATCAGACTATGTAGACATTGACTGATCAATTATTGCCTCAGTTCACTTATTAACAAGTTCTTTGGTGAACTGCTCAACTAAAGAACCCATAAGCAGTCAAAACCCAAAATATGTAGCACAATATAAAACAAATATTAAAATCTTAATTACTCCTTAATTCAAATATCTTAACATTTTGAAATAACGGAATATCCTACTGAGTGAAATCAAAGGATTATAGTAGGCTTTCTTGAGAGAATATTCTGTAAGTGTTGGATATTCCACACCTCTGCCTGATGGTTACCTGCCTCTGGAATCCATATATGACAGGGTTTTTTTCCCAATGTAGGTTTATTCTCAACTCTTAGTCTCTGAAACCACTCCTTTACTTAAACTCATTAATGTCATTTTCTTTGTCTGGAATCTTGAAAAAGAATCTCATTAGATTCTTGATTTTAAAAAAATTAAAGAAATAAAAACTCCACTTTCTCGGTGTTTATGGTAAAACTACACAGTGGACGCTTAATACCATACTATGCAGGAAACCCTGTAGATTGCCTTGCATACCTACATGCTTCCCACTTCCATTCAGGACACAGGATCAGCTTTATATCTATGGTCATGTTCTACACTACAGTTAGATTTGTTTTGACAATGATGCTCAACTGATGGAAAATTTACTTGCTGGTATTCTAGAATTTTTATTATACTCATAATATCTTTGCTTTACAAAAATAATTTGAGAGATTTTATCTGTCTCAATCATCTCTCTCATTTTATTTAGAGTTTAGTCTTATAATATATGTGGATATATGCATAATTTTGCCTTTATTTGTATTGTCATGTTTATGTAGTGTATATTGGAGATGGAGACCCTTTGAGAGCTGTATGCAATGAAATTTCATTATAATGTATGCCGATTAGTGTACATTCAAAGTGACCATAAAGTTACCGGTATTCTATTCTATTCTATTCTATTCTATTCTATTCTATTCTATTCTATTCTATTCTATTCTATTCTATTCTATTCTATTCAATTCATTGACTTACAAACACTGTTGAGACTGGAATGTCCATCACTAAGTGATGGGTTGTTAAGTCATCATGTGAGCATGCTCACTTTTATGACCCTTTTTGCCACAGTCATTAAGTGTATCTGGCTTCCCCAATTGGCTTTGCTTGTTGGAAGTTAGTTCGGAAGGAATCCTAACCCTGTTATATTTTACTCTTAGATTGTTAATTTCTGAATAAAGCTTATTGCCTTTTGTGATAGGTTTTTTTTTTAAATTTGACCATGCTCATCTGGTTTACATACTTCCTTTTTAATTTGTGTGGCATCTCACTTTATTCTTAGTGATGTTCATTTTGTATAATTTTTTGGGAAAGGGATTTTTCAGAGTTTGAATTAAGCGCTGCTTTGCTGCTCCATTTTATAATAATATGAATCCTGCAACAAAAGGGCATGCATTTTATTCAGATAACTATAAATCCCTCTCTAGGGCAGAATGTTTATATCTTAAACTACAGGTAGTCCTTGAGTTACAACAGCGACTGAAGCTGGAATTTCTATCGCTAAGTGGTTGCAAACTATGACATCATGTACACTCATTACTTAGCAATGGCAATCCAGGCAGGAACTGTGGGGCACAGGAAACTCCATAGGCAGGAGAATCCTGTCGGCATGCCACTATTAAGTGCAGGCAGGTAAACAAGCAGTGGGAGAGGGAGCAGCTTCCAACTTCCTGCTGGCTTCCCAATTGACTTTACTTGTGGAAAGCTAGCAAGGAACATTGGAAATCATGTTCGCATGATTACAGAATGTGTTTATGCAGTTTTCAGCCACACACTGCAGTGGTGGCTATTGGTTTAGGTAGTTGCAAAATGCATGATACACTAATTATCAATACTAGAGCTCATAATGACTAAAGTGTCGAGTTTAGCACTCCAGAACATTAGGATTATTATTCAGGAGTGTTTGCAATTTATTTTCAGCGGGCATGGTGGAATTCCATTAAAACTACCCAATATTCTTTCTGGTTCAGCCATATTTACAAATTTATGTCTTTCAGATATTTCATGCATGGTGTTTGCAAGGAAGGGGACAACTGCCGTTATTCCCATGATCTCTATACTACCCACTCTGGCATGGTGTGTAGGTATTTTCAGCGAGGATGCTGTGCTTATGGAGATCGTTGCAGGTATAGAAATGCTGTATATTTTTACAAGGAGCAAATTCCCTATGTTTATGGCTAGTTATCCTCATTGGCTTTTTAAAGAGAGAAACAAGTTTTAGTTCAATGAATGTGATAAAACGTGGGCAAGCCTGCTCATGGAAGTTGCACATTACCCATTTCAGGTGTTACCACCAGTGCTGATGTAGTAGCAGCATTACTCGGTATAGTGGAAGCAGCCAGGACTATTATATTTGTAAGCAAAGAACAGGATTATGATTTGTGGTGCTACCATCAAATGGTTTCGCATCACTGGGAATCTTCATGTAGTGTGTTATACCGATACATTTTGTATTCTACAGAAGCTTGTGCAGATACTGAGAAAAAGGACTGTTAGGTAAAATTTTAATCATAAACTGGTCTTGGAAATACAATGTCAATGTGAGACAGTAGTAGCTATTATGTTGATAACTGCTTACTAATTGCCATTCTCTGAACAGCGCAAAACTTTTATAGAAGCCATTTAGGAGGCAGAATCACAACAAAATAAATATTTTACTGCTGTGTCCCATTTCATTCTAGCTTTGCCTAACCTGATACCTTCCATCTGGGATGCCTCTCTAAAGTCACTCTAATCCCCATCATCCACAAATGTAAATGCATGCTCCAGGCTGCAAAATATGTGGAGAGAGAACACTGACCATCTCTCAAAAGTTCACACGTCTAATTCAACAACAATATTAAAGCTCCATAAAACATTTAAGTTATTTTGTTTTTGTTTCCGGATAATTGATGGGTGAACAGTCTGCATGTAGAGTAATAAAATATATATTCTTTAATACAAATGGGCTCAGGAAGAATGATATATAGTACTTCTACATGCATGCCATTTAATTTCTTCCTCCTGTTTTGTATCTTCTGATGTAAAATATATATATATCAAAACACTGGATGAGGAAATGTAAAGATGAAATAATTGGAAGCAGAGAAGAAAGAGAATTCCTAGGGTAGAATCCAGTACTGTAATGAGTGGAAGTCCAGAAATATGATGGGAATGCAGATCCCTTTACTTTCACTGATCTTCACAATCTACTTTAGAGACTTACAGATTTTGATTTCCTAATAATTGCTTTCTCTTACTGATCAAAAAAGTTGATAAGTGGATTATATTTCTCACATATTCCCCCCCCCCCAGGGTACTTATATCTGATGGCTCTTTCAGCAGTACAGAGTACTAGACAAAATATTTACCTCAGTGAAGCTTAACAAGTCACTTCAAAATACATTGTCAAGTAACTGTTTAAGGCCACTTCAAGTATCTTAATGGACTCTCTTTCCCATCTCCCTTCCATATAATGCATTTCTAATTCCTTGAAGCAATTTCTTTTAACTGGACTTCACATGGTGTTGTTTTTGCAATTTCTGTCTTTGCTCCTTATCAGATATGAACATACCAAGCCATTGAAAAGAGAAGACACGACTACTGTGAGTCCAGTTGCAAAAACCTTTCCTTCGGCCTCAACGGATGTGACCCCATCTCCTGGAACACTTGAAGTGAGCAGCGGTGAAACTGAAGACAAAGAGCTGGCAGCTGCAGGAGCTGGGGCTGAAGATTGGGTGAATGCTGTGGAGTTTATTCCTGGGCAGCCGTATTTTGGTCGTGGTAAGTTGATTCGTTGTAATAGTGACAAATGTTTTATTGCCACCTGGGGCTTTTCTTTTCTTTTCTTTTTTTTGGGGGGGTCTCCCTAGACTTAGTATCTAAGCAAGAGCTGTATTCATTTGAACAGTTGTTCTGCTTTGTGTTATAAGCTGCCTTATAATAAATCAAACACTGATTTATGGGGTCCCTTCCCAATCTTGCCACTGAGGGCACTGCCTCCCTATGGTCCATTTAGTTGAGCACAATTGGCCAGCCATCTGTTGTGGTCTGAAAGTGCCAAATATTCTAGGGAGGCTTTTAAATTGCATATTCATTGAAGGAAGGTCCACTGAGCTCACTCACCTAAAAAAACAAAGACATACCTAATATACAGTAATAACAAATGAGGAGTGTGGGCAGCAAGAGGAAGCTATATATGCAAAATGCTGTTGCAGTCTCCAGATTTTATCAGCTATATTTTTATCAGGAATATTTTCCTTATCCAAGTGACAGATGTTCTTTTTCAGACTGAAGTTGGTTCTTTTTGTGTGTGAAAAACATTGTAGCCTCTGAAGACCACAAGGACTGGGACCAAAATGTCCTTTTATCTTTAGAACCTCAGCTAAACACCATTTCTTGTCCTCTGAAGACCAAGTGTAATCTGATTCCAGCAATATCTGATACAATTTATGCACTGAATGCAAATTGTATTATTTAAAATATCAGTTCTGAGAGTTAGGCTTCCTTGATTCCTCCCTATGCCCATTTTTTTTAGTGCTTTGCTTAACTAAAAATATGGCAAACACACAAGCTTGCCCTTTGTATTATTTTAGTTAGTTCTAAATATTTTAGTTGGTTTTAATAAATTATCACCATTCAGATGTAACTTTTGAATTTTTTGCCACATGTATAGCAATAGCACTTAGACTTGTATACCACTTTACAGCCCTCTCTAAGTGGTTTACAGAGTCAGCATATTTTCCTCAACAATCTGGGTCCTCATTTTACTGACCGCAGAAGAATGGAAGACTGAGTCAACCCTGAGCTGTGAGAACCGAACTGCTACAGTCAGCATTCAGCAGAATTAGCTTGCAGTTCTGCATTCTAACTATTGCACCACCATGGCTCTTAAACCTAGCTGTGATTGTTTTTCATGTTATTTTAAACTTTCAGTACAGGTTGTCCTTGATTTACAATCATTAGCTTAACAAGGGCTTGAATTCAACAACAGCCTCTGAAAACATCAGTTACAACTCAAATTTGAACTTACAACTGTTGACTTATCCCTGCGGTCATGTGATTGCAATTTGGGCACTTGGAACTGGTTTTTATTTTTTTTATTTATTTAAATTGGATTTCTATCCCGCCCCATCTCCACACAGGACTCGGGGCGGGTAACAACATATAATTAC
>JAOYMU010000283.1:15164465-15174630 GCA_025802295.1 Psammodynastes pulverulentus
CAAATTGCAGGCAGCTGGCTGTAAGCAGAAGTAGCCTGCAATTACTGCACTCTAACCTCTGCGCCACCAAGGCTCTTTTTGGAAACTTCATTTGGAAGGTATATCTTGTCTTATCATGACTTGGAAGTAAATATATTAAATAAGGAGTAGGCACTATACCTCTACAAATCCTTTGAAGAAATATTTTGGAATGGATAAAGGAGATACAGAGCACCTATTTTTGAGTTCATAAAGCAGTTGTTCTTTTTTCTTGGTTAATACAATGGCTCTGCAAGCTGTTCCCAACAGTTTTCTTTCCTATCTGACCAAGAATAGGATCTCAACCTAGATACAATTCATAACCATGTTCGTTGCATATTCGGGTGGCCTGGTTCACAGATATGTAAAACCACTATTGATTTACTATATTAGGACCTTGCAGAACATTCTAGTTCAGGAGTTGGCAACCTTAAACACTCAAAGAGCCATTTGAACTGGTTTCCCACAGAAAAAAAAACCACAGGGAGCCACAAAACCCTTCCCATGCCTGACTATTTCCTCAGCAGCCACAACTAGCATATGTAGTTGAATTATACGTTCTGTTTTCTTCTGAAACTTTTCTTTTCTTGGATTTACCCATGGTTGGCCTACCAGGAGTCGAAAAGCTCAATAAATCACGTGCCCGCGGGTGTCACACAGTGGCGGTTGTGACACATATTTTGAGTGACAGAGAGCTGCAGCAGAGGGATGAAAGAGCCACATGTGGCTCCAGAGCCGTGGGTTGCTGACCCCTGTTCTAGTTCATGAATTGAGCTTTACTGATTTAACCCAGTCATCTGAGCTCACACTACATATTCAATCATAAGCTAATCAAACTGGCTAGGTTTATACAACACACTGTGGCACACCTTAGCCAATTATATTTTTGTTTAGCTCATTTTATAGCCCTATCAATTTTGTCTTATTTAACAAAGCATGTAATAAAAACCATCACTTAGTATAAAATGTAAATCCACGCAAGTACCATGTATTTAAGTATCTGGTCCATGTTATTTTTCTTAAAGTAAAAGTTGAATTTCATTCTGTCTAGTTTATTTCCATAACAATACATTACTTCAGCAATAATGGAAAAGTCTCTTATTTATTAGAATCTTCATTTTACCTTAAATTCATGTAAAAAGGAAAGGCTTTTAAATATATATCAATAATAGCTATTCAGTGCTAGTGAGAGAACCAACCTTTCTCTTTAAAACTAGGCAATTCAGCAACAAACTCTTGGGTATGAATATTAGGAAATAAAACATCAATGAATACATACTAAATTTTCTTATATTATAAAAATGTAAATCTGAGGAATTTGACTTTAAACAAAGATTAAAGCATCAATACTGTATTGAGACAGGTAGCTTCCCCAAACCCATACCTTCCAGATGTGTTGGGACTACAAGTCCCAGAATGCCCTAGTATATCTGGACAGCTGATTTAGAGATTATTTCATTTCTTCCCCCAATGCTGGCAAACAGAAAAAGTTGGCAAACAGAAAAAGCACTTAATCAAACAAGAAAACCCACAGTCTCTCTCTACTTTAAGAAATAAATTTAGAATTATTTCTTAAGAAATGCCTTGCTTGGGAATGCAAAACAAAGGATTCACAAACACCTAAAAAAATGAGGACTCAGCCCTTTGATTATTAATACCATGGCCAGTGAGATCAGCTTTCTCATAATCAAGTAGTAAAAAATTTACCACTAAGCTATTGTGATGCTGAACATTGACAAATGCCTTCCAGTAATTTTGAAATGTTGCTATATTGACTTTTGACTTACTGAAAACATACTAGCAATAAATTATGATAAATATTAAAAGCTACTAAGTGCTATTATTAAAAAAAAAAGCTACAGTACGGTGTATAGTTTTATCATATTTATGATAACTGATTTAAAATGCACTACTTTAGTGCTTGTACTTTTAGTACATTTCTGGAATGCTCTGTATAGGCCTTTGTTTTGTGGAACCATCTCCTAAGTAGTTGTTACACATGTTGGAAAAAAAATGACACAACTGAAATCAACATTTAATTTCACTATAGGATATTCTCCATGCACTCTGTTAGGTATATTGCTTGAGCATCACAATCATTCCTTGATAATCTGTGGGCTGCACAAAGTCAAACAGTTAAGGAAGCCAAAAACACACACTAAATAAGATTACCTTGTTAAATCAATTTAAACAGACATTGTTATAGTAATCAGAGATAGGAAACTGACTAGACAGAGGCATTTCTTAGATAGGCAGAAAACCCCTGCAGAACTTGTTTTGTACTTGCCTAGATTTCTATTTCTTTAAAAAAAAAAAAAAGATTCGGCATTTACCTACAATAATTTGACTCGATTGCTACCAACAACTCTTATCATCCCTGAACTAAACACAGTACATACAGTACAAGAAACCCACCATATTGTTCATAGCCACCAGTGAAAAGCAGCCAAAGGCTGATAGAAAGTGGCTTATCAGAAGTATTCACAGACAATCTTCTCTGTATTGGCTCATGTCTGCCAAAAAAAAGAAGTCCTTCATCCAGCATTTGTTGTTGATCAGTGGAAACAAGGAGCCTATTTTCAAAAAACGACATTCAGCAACAATGGCAGGGCATCAGGGTGATACAGTGAATCCTACGTGGAAATTCTTGTAATGGAAGAGAGCGTTGGGATACGTAGCCTTTGCTCAGCATGAGCAGCTGGATGTTTCAGTCTGTGAAACCATCACTGGCCTAGCGTCCAGATGGATGTTGTGTGAAGATCCATTCTCCCCATGAAGTTGTAAAGTGTTCCTAGCCATCAGTTCCTTTGCCATCAAGATAAAAACCTCATCGATATTTTGGGCCTCCTTGGCTGAGGTCTCCAGTACAGCCAGAAGACCGTGTTTCTCTGCCAATGTGCAAGCATCTTCAAACAGGACTTGCCGTTTCTCTGATTCGTCTGATTTGTTCCCTTTAAATTGGATTAAAACCATGTTTAGATTTCCACTAGATAATTGGGGCAAATAAATGGAGCAGGGGGAAAAAACTAGGAAGGAAACCAAGAAACATAGCATTCTTATGCCATCTCCTTGCTCCTCCTCCTTCCACAGCAGTCCTACTCCTCACACTTTCTCTCTTGTTGCTCAGCATCCTGGTACTTCTAAGAGCATCACTCTAAGGATCATAGGTGGCACAGACCTTGCTGACATGTCATGAAATTATTGCATGAATGATACAAATTTCATAAGCAGTTGTGTGTGCAACTGATGCAAATTTACACAGTGTGCTTTATTGTAGCATGACACACATACTACCATTTGAAGCACCCAGTCCCACAGGTATCTATGTTGAATTCTCAAGAGGACACACTCTGTCAAGGACTACTTCAGAGCCAACATAAATGCTGTACAGGTACAGCAGTCCTCGACTGATGACCACAATTGAGCCCACAATTTCTGTCACTAAGCAAGACATTTGGTAAGTGAATTTTGCCCCATTTTACCATCTTTCTTGCCATATTTGTCAAGTGAATCACTGCAGTTGTTAACTTAGTAGCAATAGCATTTAGACTTATATACCGCTTCACAGTGCTTTTTACAGCCCTCTCTAAGTGGTTTACAGAGTCAGCCTCTTGCCCCCAACAACCTGGGTCCTCATTTTACTCACCTCAGAAGGATGGAAGGCTGAATCAACCTTGACTCAACCTTGAGCCTGGTGAGAATCGAACTGCCGAACAACTGGCAGCCGGCAGTCAGCAGAAATAGACTGCAATATTGCATTCTAACCATTGTGCCACCAGGGCTCTAGTAACATAATTGTTAAGTGAATCTGGCTTCCCCATTGACTTTGCTTGTCAGAAGTTCCCAAAAGGTGATCACATGACCCCAGGACACTGCAACCACCGTAAATATGAGCCAGTTGCAAAGCATCTGAATTTTAATCATGTGATGATAGGGATGCTGCAATGGTTGTGATTATTAAAAACAGTCATAAGTCACTTTTTTGAGTGCCATTGTAACTTCAAATGGTCACTAAATGAACTATTGTAAGTGGAGGACTACCAGTACTTCAGAGAGCTGTACATTTTAAAAATACAATGGATTTCTCTAGAGGCTAGTTGGAAGGACAGAGGGTAGAGATTTCCCCCAATTCATTAGCCATCTCAGCTGATCAGTTCAAGAAGCTGCTTACTCCATAAAATGGAAGGCTAGCCCTGTGTATTTCATACAGCAACATTTAGTCCCTTAGTTATCTAACCTAGAGACCCCCCCAAATTTTGGGGCACCAGGGACCGGTTCCATGGAGAGAGGTTTTTGCGCAGACCGGAGAGGGCGTGGTTTCATATGCTACCTGCATCCCACGGATGGGACTTCACTTGTTTGCACAGACCGGTTTCTGGCATGCCGGTCCACAGACCAGGGGTTGGGTACCCCTGATTTAGCCACAAGACAGGTATAGTATGTAATGCATTGAAGGAAGATTTATTCTCTTCCCTGAAGATTTCTGGTTTCAGATTAATAATATTTTTATTTTACTGTCCTGATTCATCTACCAAAATGACCTCATTCTATCTAATATTAGGGCTGTCCCTGGGCAATTCATACAATAATTATTGATCATTTAATTGTCTTAGCCCTATGATATTCATATTTTACCACAAAAGATGCTATTTTTTTCTCAATTGTCTAGATTAAACGACAGCCTTATAATTCTAATGTTTTGACACATAATACATCATCTTAATTTTAGTGTTTTACCTAGAACTCATTATTATGTAGCTAAGAGGATTCATGTGCTAATAAGGTAAACTTAGAATTGCATCTCTTAAAATACAAAATCAATAATTGGGAAATATATTTTCCCTTAAGATATTTATACAAGCTCTTCCATATTTTTTGCCCATCAATTTTGTTTCAGTAAAATAAGTACTATCCCCCCCTTTGTTTTAAAAGTAATTCTCAAACTTTCCAACCAAGAGGTGCAAAGATGGGATAGACTTCAGAACTTACCAATCAACATTAAGACCAAGTTTGCTGCGCCATATTTTTCAATTTCATAAATCCAATGAGGAATAGATTCAAATGTAGATTTTTTGGTTATATCATAGGCAAGAATAGCACCATGGGCGCTGCGATAATAACTTTGAGTTATTGTCCGAAAGCGTTCTTGGCCTGCTGTATCCCACACTTGTATCTGAAATTGGAAGGAAATTTAATAGAGGCAGAAATAGAAATGGTTTCTCAAAACACCTAAATGCTAGAAATTGTTGCTCAGCCACAACTCCTCTATTTTAGCCTTGTGTAATTACTGTATTTTTTGGAGTATAAGACGCTCCAAAGTATAAGATGCACCTAGCTTTTTGGGAGGAAAACAAGAAAAAAAAATCTGCGTCTGCCTCCCAGCAATTTACCTCCTTGCAGCAAACAGCCAACAGCCTGGTCAGCTTCAGCATAGCCTGATTAGCACAAGCAGTTGATTGTCGGTTGGATCAGCCTCCTAACGATCAGCTGTTTCAAGCTGCAGGGATCACCATCACCTATTACGTGCCCTGTTTTCCGCCTGTCCGACCCCCGCCGAAAATGGGGCATGCGGAGGCTGAAAATGGGATGCGGAGGCTGAAAATGGAGCATAGGGAGGAGGCAATAGGCGATGACAATCCCTGCAGCCTGAAACAGCTGATTGTTGGTTAGGCTGATCCAATCAGCTGCTTGTGCTAATCAGGCTATGCTGAAGCTGAAACAGGCTTTTTGCTGTTTGCTGCAAGGAGGCAAATTGCTGGGAGGCAGAGGCCAAAGGGTACAGACTGGCAGTGGTCAGGGCGTCGGCAACATTCCCTGCATAAGACACACAGACATTTCGACCAACTTTGGGGGGGGGGGAGTGCGTCTTATACAATGAAAAATATGGTATATTTACAATAAAATCTCTAACACAGCTATTCTCAGGCAAGTGATGCATAACTGTATTTCAAAGCTTTTCCTGACTTGGGTATTCCAGATATTTGGGAAGGATCCAATATTATCCCAACTGTTGCTATAGAAAAGGTGCTGCCAAATTATAGCCATCTCTGGATCTGGAAAACTTGCCTAGAACTCCTGCTTCATATGATTTTTCAACTACTGAGATTTTCCCCATTCCAAGATATGATGCAGCCAGGACTTACTCCCTTCCCCCATCTTTAGAAATGCTTGGACGTACACTTACTGTTTTCTTGGCCCAGTCATTGAAATAATAAGGTTATAATAAGGATGAGAATGGGGCACTGGGTAGAATTCAAGTTTTATCTCTCCTCCGCTACCCAGTTAAACTGGCTCTTTTTCTTTCTCATTACTCAAAACCCAGGGAGCAGCTATAGGGACATTCATACAATGGCATGAAGTGCAGGAAAGGTGAGAAGTATGAGGCTAATGGCTGGGTGGAAAAATCCTATCAATCATGAAAAGACACAGTAGAGAACTATATCACTCACCTTCACCTTCTTGCCATCAATTTCCAGGGAACGCACTGTAAAGTCAACCCCAATTGTGTTCTGCTGCTTCGTATGGTATTGTCCTGACTTGAAACGATGGACAACACACGTCTTCCCCACATTTGAGTCTCCAATCAGAATGATCTTGAACAAGTAGTCAAACGCATCATCCATCTCTACGTTGGTGAAAGCCATGATGTGTTCTAGAGTTTTGAGAACTTTGGCCCTAGATGAATGGGGGAAGGGAAGGGGGGAGAATGAATGCAAAAATGCAAACCAACATAAATTTTAAAACCTAATTAAATTACAAGTCACTTAAATGGTTTTGATCATTTGGTGCTGCTCACAGATTCATCAGTGCTTTTATAAAACAAATAGACTTCTTAGCTACTCTAGATCAGAGGTCTCCAACCAGTGGTCCTGAGACCATTGGTGGTTCACAAGAAAATTTTGGTGGTCCGCAATGCACTGTGGAGGAGCTGCTGCAGGATGACCAATGGGCCAGAGAGGGGCAGAGAGAGATGAGAGAAAGAGAGATGAGAGAGAAAAACAGATGAGAGAGGGAGGGAAGGAAGGAGAAAGAGAGAAGAGAAAGGGAGAGGAAGACAAAGAGAGAGAGAAAGAGAGAGAGAAGAGAGAGGGGGGAGAAAGAGATTAGTGTGTGAGAGAGAGAGGAGAGAGATGACAGATCCCGGTGTTTTGTTTTCTGTGGGAAATGGGTGCAAATGGCTCTTTGAGAGTTTAAGGTTGCAGAAACAGGAGGCCAAGCTAAGTGCCTGAAGGACCCCATCCTGTCACTGGGAGTCCAGGCATTTCAGCGAGTGGTGCGCTGGATTCCTATTAGTGGTCCGCAGGATTTAAAATTATGAATTTGGTGGTCCCTGAGGTCTGAAAGGTTGGACATCCCTGTTCTAAAGTAGTGCATGTTTCTTGACTTGAATTTTGCCTCATTTCATATATGGAAAAAAAAGCCTGATAAACTTACCCATAGCTGAAGTTTCTTTCTTACTATCCTTCTCCTTAGCATTCCAGTCATGAATATTTTCAAAAATAATTTCATGCAAGTGTTTACCTATTAATACATATAATACTACATATATTGCCTATAGTTTATACAAAGGTATTTGCAAAATAATATTTTCAAAGACACAATTCTGACTTCTTTAAAAATCATACCTTAGCCAATTTATAGTTTAGAAATAAAAATATATATTGTAGATGAAAACTCTGCTTATATCTTTATAAATAGACATTTGCATACGCATAACAAAATAAAACACAGTAGGTACACTAGAGTACTACAGTAATGCACATTTCAAAAAATGATTTGAAAGAACTGATTTGGATTTTCATGGGAAAACAATGTATTTTTGATATTCACTATAAGCTTAACTTTTGTCAGGTTTTCATGAGCGGGGGAAGTCTACTTTAGAGTCACATTAACGTAAATGAGAGGAACACTCACATTTTTTTCAGGTTTATATGAATCTGAAAAAAACCCTGACCTAATGCAATGGACAGCACTCATGTGAGCTTCTAAACAATGAACCACAGGTCATATGTGCTACCCCCAAGCAGCCAAACTACATGCTGCTGACTGCCACCAAGCTTCACTGCCACTACCAGATCCAGTGCTAACTGCTCCACTAATTAAACAGCTGATCAACATGTCAGGTAGTTTTTTGTGATTATTTTTAATTTTTCTACAAATTATGTAGGCCTGTTCTAAATAATTGCTTTCAAATCATTTTGAAGACTAGAACTGCAAATTAAGAATTATTTTTGTAATAAAATATAAATATACTTGACTTCTGTATTGAATGATTACAAAATATTTTAAGTGGCAAAAAGTTGCTTATTTATGCCATGGGTAATCTTGTGGGAAAATTAAACCACAGCAAACAAAGACTTTCTATGCAAAGCATTCAACCCATATTCTTTCAACATGTTTTCTGATATAGTAACAGAAATACAATATAGGAGATTTTATAAAATGCAAACATTTGTTCACTAAACTTCATTGCAGGAATTCTTTTTTAATAAACAATTGTTATAAAAATATTATTATTGTTATTTAAACTTACCATAATCTGACAAGACAGCATCTACAGTAAAACAAGGCATATCATCCATTGAAACATCAGTGATAATTAATGAGCAATATTTTCCTATAAGAATTGGAGCAATAATATTCTTGTAGTTTTCATTCCACTGTTTTGTATCAAGAACATTAGCAATGCTACATTTAATGGCCTCAAAACAAAACAAAACAAAACGTAGTTTAGAAAGTTGGTTATGCTAGTTAACAAATATAAAACAGCAACTATTATTAGAATATATAGAAGCTCTTAAATAGTCAAAATACAAGCATCTTGGGGGAAGCTCATGATAATTTCTGTATTTTTAAAAACTCTTCTTTTAAAAATATCTGAGTGCAATTATTCCAGTGTTAAATACATCTACTTAAAGGTTTTCTCCAAATGCAACAATCTTATTCTGCATACAGATTACCCAGAATGGAAATCAACATTTATAGATCCTTGACTAAGAATCAGGATAAAACTTAACTCCATAAAAAATTGCTCAAGTCGTAAGTACAGTACAAAAGTAACTAAACTTTTGATCAATTTTTTTTATATTTCTAGGAGCAACCTTTCCAGAATATTTTGTTACTTACTTTTTTTTTTTAAAAGAAAAATTAGGTTATATTCCCTTGCAGTCAAAATGAGGATACTTAACATATTCTCAAAGACATGGTACATTTTCCTTAAAGTTTCTTACATATTTAAATTTATACTTACGCATGGTGGGATCTGTGAAATATCTTCATGCAATCCTTTAATTTTGTGTAATAGTATATTTTCTCTTTTTCCATAGTCAATATACAGTACTTGAGCACTCTTTGTAAGGATATTTATCTCTTTTACGAGTACCCTGCACCAAGTCTGAACGTGAACAAATTACTTAGCTGCAGAAAAATTGTTCACTATTCACTCTTCTTTACTAGAAGTTGTCTTCAATTCAAACACTACCTCACAGTATAATTTTGTATATTTAAATTTAGCCAATGGAAGAAAATCAAATAATCTGTTTTTTCTAACATACAGAATAGGCCGTATATGATTATATTAACTTCATTATTTATACACTTAAATAATATGAAATATTTCAGGTGACACCACCTATTTTAAACAAAAGAAATAAGATTATAATCATCTCTCTCAGCTTTCACCAGTTTTCATTTTACTGTAAAAAAGAAACCAGAACTTTGTGCTGCAATTTTCTATAGCATTTCTTGTTTTGCCTAAAGTACAAGTTACTATTAAATACCATAATTACATTAAGTCAAAAATAAGTATGAATCTATTCACCTGATATAAAAATAAATGCTATATGCTGGTAATCTATACTTCTGAATAGTCTCTACGATTGTTCAGTCAAAAAGGTACTTTTTAAGCAGGCCTGCATGCATACCCCACATTTAGTACTTCCTTAAAGAAATAATTTCTTTTCCTGCCTTCCATAATTGCTACAAAATTCCAGGAAAATATATACTTAAATTAAAGGAGGTGCCAACAGTGTTCCTACTTCTTCTGAAACTTGCTGCACCCTCAAATGGAAGCACTGATATCCATAATAGTCTGCAAAACACTAAATCAGGGATGTCCAAACTTGTCAACTTTAAGACTTGTGGACTT
>JAOYMU010000283.1:15296041-15306205 GCA_025802295.1 Psammodynastes pulverulentus
TTCCACTTCAGAGTATGTGTAGCATAATTAAATAAGTCATATATTGGACTAATTTTCTATTGTTGGTGTTAACTATTCAATGTAAATAGCAGTATGAGTCAAAATATTACTAGAGAGGAAAGATGTTTTGTATTTGTATATATTAAGAAATCATTAGTCATATTCAAATTGCATTTCTTATTTTGAATTTTAAAGGATGTCTGAATTAGTGGAAGTTCCTGAAATAGCCAGAAAACTTTCATGGGTTGAAAATTACTGGCCAGATGACTCGGTCTTCCCTAAACCTTTTGTTCAGAAGTACTGCTTAATGGGAGTTCAAGATAGCTACACAGATTTCCATATTGATTTTGGGGGTACTTCTGTTTGGTATCATGTTCTTTGGGTAAGAAAACTATTAATTCCCTTAATATGAAAATGTACCATATTCTTATTTTAAATTTTTTGAATATTTTATTTTATGTATCTCTGGATGTGTATATGTATGTATGAATGATTGGAGAAAATAATACATGTTTGACACTTTTTTAATTGCTTGTTTTGCTATTCACAAAGAAAATTGCGCAGATTTCTTATTTTGTTTAGCCAACTGGTTAAATTTGAGACTTTTTTTCCCATTCTATCGTTTTTTCCTAATTGCAGTAATTTCCTTTTAAATAGCAGTAAAATGCTATACTTTCATTATGTTGTAGTTCTATGTGATATTAATGATTGTAATACAAAATTATCAAAGTTGTACAATATGTAATGAAATGTCTTCTGTGCGTAGGGTGAAAAGATCTTCTACTTGATCAAACCTACTAATGATAATCTGGCAATTTATGAATCCTGGAGTTCATCTGTTACTCAGAGTGAAGTGTATTTTGGAGATAAAGTTGACAAATGTTATAAATGTGTTGTGAAGCAAGGACATACCTTATTTGTTCCAACAGGTAAAAAGTTCTTTCCCTGTCTATTAACATATTGATGTATTGGAGCTTAGTAACTAATGTTCAGAGAATTTTTAAATTAATTTAGCAATTAAGTTTAAATTTAGAAGACAGACTCTGTTATTACTATGCATTTATGGAAATAGAAGTTGAGACAGATAAAGAATTTGAAAAAAGAAAAGATAGCTAAAGAATTATCTATTTGTGTATTATATTGAATTTAATTGCCAGTTTAGTTCCATATTTGATTTGTAATACAATTTGGCAGATGTGTTCTTCAGAAAAAAGTTAATCATTGAGATTTTGTGGACATAGCTGGGGAATTCGGGGAGTTGAAGTTCACAAGTATTAAAGTTGCCAAGGTTGGGGACCTTTGCTATATGAGACAGATTTCCTGTTGAATAAATAACTTGTAATACTAGTAACACATATAGAACAAAAAGCAGCTAAGGTTAATGAAACAAAATGCATGTAGTCCTCAATTTATGACCACAATTGGGACCAGAATTTCCGTTGCTAAGTGAAGTGGTTGTACGTGAGTTGACCCCTATCTTCAACCTTGGCAACTCCAATTCCACAACACTTGGAGTTGCCAAAGTTGGAGATCCCTGTCATACAGGGTAAAATATTTTTAACTGTATAAGCAAGATTTATGAAAGGATACAAATTGATGAAATATTTCAGTATATTCAGTAGTCCAAAGGCTTTTTAAATTTTGAGATAAAACTAGATAGAAAAATGAAATTTAGCTTTCAAATTGATACTTCAGTTATGGAAGGAAGAGTCGTTTATTTACATTAGATGTTTATCCCATCTTTATTACTTTAAAGTAACTCAAGGTGGCAAAAATACTGAATATTCTTTCCTCCTCTTATTTTTCCCACCACAACAACCCTATCAGGTGGTTTGGGCTGAGAGAACGTGACTGGCCCAAAGTCAACCAGCTGGTTTTCGTAACTAAGGCAGGACTTGAATTCACAGTCTACCATTTTCTAGTCTGGTGCCTTAACCATTAGATGAAACTGGCTGTTGATTTGATTTTAGAGATTTTTGGTTATGCTTTTAAGACAGCAAATCAACACTGATATTGATATGTTGATAGTCCAATAAAATAACAGTAATATGATGGTAAAACTGATTTGCACAATATGTGGGTTGTTAAAATAACTTGCCTCTGTTGTATTTTTATGGATATATATTATGGATATATAGGCTTCACTTTTTGTTTCAGGATGGATTCATGCTGTACTCACTTCTCAGGACTGTATGGCTTTTGGAGGAAACTTCTTGCACAACCTCAATATTGGCATGCAGCTCAGGTTAGAGTTGGGATTTCTTCTTTTATCCAACTATTTGCTTCTACAAATGTAAACACATGTCTTTGTTAAAATGGTGTTAAATCATTTTCTGGTTAAATAAAGACAACATGCTGATATTTTGCAAAAAATACAGGGATTGTCATTATTTGATGATCTCCAGATAAAATGAATAGATTGTTTTGAATTGCTTGTCTCTTTTAACAAAATTACATTAAAAACAAATTGGTTAAAAAGATCTGAAAGAGGAATATATGTTTTTAATTAAAGTTAATTGAAGGCTGGAATATCCTGGGGTGCTGATGCTAGCACCTTACAAACAATAGCCTTGGCTTTGGTTTATTCTACAGCTGAATATTGTGCCAGCATGCGGCCTAACAGGGCCCATACCCAAATGGTTGATGTCCAACTCCACGAGACAATGCATATTATCTCTGGTACATTGCATTCCACTCCTGTGCATTGATTACCGATACTTAGCAATATCATATCTTCCCACTTTAGAAGACAACAAGCTCTCATTCGGCTATGGTCAAGGATGCTGAACAACAAGGCCCTCCCTATTCACCAGGCCAATGTGTAGCCCATCACAAAATTGAATTCCCATAGCCGAGCATGGAAAATAGCTGTTTATTTAACAACTACCCAGCTTAATCCCGAGAACGTTCTGGAGAGAGGAATGGTCCAAGGTATCTTCTTGTGGCCTGATCTAAGTGATCCCTCTACCAAATGACCTAATTTTGCTTTGTGTGGTCAAAATTGAACAGAATTAGCTGGGATACTGGAAGAAGTGCCTCTGCCCAGTATCAATGGTGATGGAAAGATTCCTCTTGTTGCGATTGTGGTGCTGATATGTAAACTGTTAAACATAGTGGGCAAGATTGCCCATGACATGCATTCCCTAGTTCTCTACAAGACCTGCACAAAGCAACTCCAGAGGCAATAACCTGAATTGGACATCCAGTTATGAGACAACTGCCCTATAGAAATTTATATATAATTCTGTGGATTGTGTATATATGTTACTTCTCTTTTGTCATGTTGTCATCATATACTAAATAATAAATAATAATAAACTAGAGTTACTGAAAATGTTATTTAAGTTATTGATAATCCTCCACTTATGACTAAGGATAGTCCTTCACTTATGACTAGAATTGGTCCTAGAATCTTGGTTGTTGAGTGAAGTCATTAAGTGACATGCCACATGATCACTTCACTCAACAACCACAATTCAAAGTCTCCCAGTTGCAGTTGTTAAACTGGCTGTTGAGGAGAGGGCCTGAATCTTCTGGGTTTCGTGGGGCAGGAAGAAGACTTGGACTTCCAAGCATACCTGGGAGACTTGGGCCCTCTTTCTGCTCCCTCCCCCCAGGAGGAATAATCATGAAAAGTAGTGTTTGCTAGTATTTTCTCCTCCCCTATGAACCATTTCAGAACATTTCCAAAGGGGCCAGGAAAATACTAGCATATGCCAGCATTCTGATCCATTCTTCCATGCGGGACGATTTCCCTCCCTACATGGAGAAGAGGGGAAATCCCCTAGTCTACTGGGAAAATGGGAGTGGAATGTCCACTCTACTTGCAACCTTCCCTGACAACTTCCCCATTGACTTTTTGGGAAAGGAAAGCTGGCAGAGAAGATAGCATATGGCGATCATATGATTTCAAGGCACTTAGTCAATAAGTCATACATGTGAACAGATTTCCAAACACCCAAAATAATCTTGTGATTGGGGGAGGCGGAGATGGCATAATGTTCTACAATGTCTAGAAATGCTTTATGGTAAGGGTGTTAAACTGGCTGCCCGGGGGCTGGATGCATCACATGCTGGCCACGTCCACCCCAGTTTTAGCAAAAGGGGAGGAAAATTGCAATATGGCATGTGATTAGAATGTGACATCACGAGTTTGACACTCCCACTGTATGGGCAATAAAGCACTTCCTGGGCTATTGTGACTGTGAACAGTCATTAAATCATTGGTCAACAGGCAAGGACTACTTCTAATAGGAAACATCTGTCTCTTAATGGTTGCATTCAAGGAATTTATAAAAATATGCTTCATATATCTGAATGCAGTGGATGGAACTCTTAATCCTAGAACATGAAAAACTTGTCAAGTGGGCTTTACTATACTTCACTAGGTATTTTAATAAATGTTGGTTGTTAGGGAATATTTCATTTTGCTACACATCATGAACAAATTGAATAGTGATTGTATATTTATATAAAATAATCCTTCTGAATTGTTTATTTAGGTGTTACGAAATGGAGAAAAGATTAAAAACTCCAGATCTTTTCAAATTCCCTTTCTTTGAAGCCATCTGTTGGTTTGTGGCCAAAAACTTAATGGAAACTTTGAAAGGTAACTTAACTAATTTAATATTTTAAAGAAGGATTTGAGAGTAAGCTTCTTTAACAATGATTTTTAGTGGATCTATGACCACATCATTCCCAGAGAAGCAAGTTATTTATACTTTGCAAGTAAGAAAAATCAGGGTAGCCAGTTTATTCTATCTTAAAATATTTTGCAAGCTTTTCTAATTTAAATGTTTGCACTTGAATAAATCGTAGCAACCCTTCATATATCATCCTTTGCACTTATATTCAAAGAGTTTGAAAATAGAATTAAATGCATTCCCCCCCCCCCCCCCTTTGGGATATGTCTTCAAATAATGATGCCGAGTACAGTTTTATGGATATGAAAATAAATATTTTCCCACTCTAAACTGACTGCTGTTTAATTTCCACTATTTTTTCTTAAGTACCTACTCATTTTCACCTCTTCTACACCATTCTGTTTCTGGAAGGTTTGATTATGCTGTTATTACGATGTAAATCCTGATCCCCAAGCTTGCTAGGTAACTGTTTGGCTAGCCGCTAGCACATGATTCACAGTGAAGATACTCGGTGGAATAGCTATCCCTGCAGATTATCCTACCATGCACAATTTTAGTGATTTGTACACCCATAGTGCTGGCACAGATGGCTGCACAGATGGCTTCCCATAGCTACAGGATTGCCCATGCATGATTTAGAGTTCTAGCCAATGTCTTTGGCTTTTCCATGTTGATGATAGTAATAATAATAAAACTTGGCATGGTTGTGGGACTTGTGTGCACTGAGGAAAATGAGAGCTATGTCAGAGGTTCAACTATTCTGGACAGGTCTCTTGAGAGTCAGACAAAGAGTGTCTCTTCCCATAAACAATATTGTGAAATGTAATTTACAGAAACTCATACTAGCTCAGTTGTCATTTAGGTCAACAAGGACTACACTTAGGTGTTAGAGTTCCTGGACATTAGGATAGGTTGCACGACTCAAGACTGTTGGCTGAACAACTAGGGCCAACAGCTGCAGAACTATTAGAAGGAAAGAAGTTTACCTGTCATAAACATACCGAGATAGAAAACAAAAAATTAATAATCTGTTATTATAGATCAAGTCCAACAAGAAGAAAATACTTGAAATGAATGTGTCAGTTCTGGAAAGAGCAATATCCACAATCAGAAATAACAGAACAGAGGCTGGCAAATCAACATGGATTTATAATACAAACTAAAGTATTCATGGAAGCAGAATTGGAAGAATTGCAAAGGTCTACTGTGGACAAAGAAATCCTTGCAAAAGAAGCAGCTCAGACTGTAAAGGCAAACCAGAGGGAGTTGGCTGTAGAGGAAGCCAGCACAGCTATTTAATTGTTTTCATTCCAAAACCAGGTACCCTCTTTGCCTCAGAAAGAACAGAGCTTTCGAACTAAAGTAGAAGAATTGAAATGCCCAAACAGCAGAGGAACAACAACAACAACAAAAACAATTTCTAATTGACAAGATGATTCTGCAAAACTGCAAGAGAAGGAAGACCAACCTGAATGTAGCCTAGATTGATTAATAAGGCATTGAACTCCCTGCCACATGATTGGGCCTCAAAGAAGTCAATAGAAACATCCGAAGATTTGTACAAAGATCGGTGACACACTGGAAAACACGGTTCCTGGTCAGTAGTGATAGACTGGGAGAGGTTAATATCAAGAGAGGACTCTTTCAAGGAGACTCACTATCACCACTACTATTTGTCATGACACTGATTTCTTTGCCAACAATACTGAATAACCTAGGCCATGGCTATCAAACATCAAAAACATCTGCCAGGTTATCCCATCTCCTTTACATGGACAACCTGAAGCTGTATGATGAAACTTTGTCTGAAATAATATTTCTGCTCAGCACTGTCTATAATAAACAGCCAAGATATCGCAGTGGAATTTCGACTGAACAAAATGTGGCAGGCACGCCATCAGACGGAAAAAAATAGTAAAAACTTAAGGAATCAAGATGCCCTGTGGAAATAAGCTCTGAATGAAGATAATCACTACATACCGGTATCTTACAATGGTATCTTAACTGTCCTAGATCCTTGGGAAGGTTCTGATAGTTAACAGTACATTCATAATTATCTGGTAGGATGTGTAAATAAAAACAACAATGATAATATAGTAAATATATTTATCACAAATTCAAGTTACTAAGAAAAAGTAAGGAAAACTTCAGATATCTGGTTTGTTTCACTAAGGTATATATCAAGATAGCAGTAGTCTGGGTAAAAACAATAAATTGATCATCAAAAAGGAAGAATATTATGAAGTCTTGTGTCAAATTTACTTCTAAACCAAAATTGTTTAGTATTATGATATGGAAGAGATACTCTTGTAAGCATGCAAATTTCTAAACAATGAATCTGGCTACCATCTGTTCTTCTGAACTGAACCAGGCAGCCATGCCCAATTTAAGTTCAATTTAAAAACCAAATTGAGAAGCATTTTCATTTGCAGGTGAAACAAATTGGTCCTATGTCCTTTCTGTCAGCCTGTGCCAAAGAACTGGAATCTACTGAGAATAGGGCTCATTCACATCCGTAGTGTTATCTAACTAATGAAATGGAACATCTGTATTTACTCATTGCTGTAATTTCTGGAGAGCGAATTATTTGTTGCATAAAAAACAACAGAATTTTATGCTATATTAACCAATTTGCATAAGCTTTTATGGATTATATACTGTATGAGATGCAGATAGAACTGCACGTGCAGTTATGGTTTAATAGGTTTTTCATTTTAAGGGACCACAAATAACCCTTCAGTATTGTTTGAGTTATTAAAGTAAAACAGTTATCAACTTTTCTCCTTAGGACAGTCTTGAATTAATGGCAGATTAGATCATTTATATATTGATACTAAGCTATTTTATAGGATTTTAAAAAACCTTTCAGTGCCTAATTCTTCTAATGCTGGCTCTTGCAAAAGTGTTGATTTGTTTTTGTTTATTTGTAGAAAACAAGTCAGGAATTCCATTTGGGCTATGATAATAAATAGCAAGTGTAATTGTAACAACATAATCATTTAACACTGTGTATACAAGCACTGCATCAGTTTATCATTATATGGAAATTGGAATTAAAATGTAATGGCTATACGTAGTATGAACATTTCACAGAAAGTCTGAAACATGCAGTTCTGGAATATCCCATTTAAAGCAACTGAGAAGAAAAGGAATTGCTATTCAGTTTTTAAGATAACCTTTGAGACATTATATTTAAATAATCTTCATCTGTTTGCAGTAAGAGCTCTATCCTTCCTCTGTAGTTTGAAAGTAGTTTATGCTTTAATTGCAGTACATTTCTGGTTTTACTCCATGTTTTGATTAGCCTGCATTGGTGCAAAAAAATACCATTTTATTTTTATAATAATTGTAAATATTTGGCTCGGATTTTATCAAAGGCTGAGATACAGTAGATACTGCTTGATGGAACATTACTGAAACAATATTAACTTAATCTTAAATTCTTATTTCTAGAGCTGAAAGAAGATGGTTTTCAGCCCCAAACGTTCTTAATACAAGGAGTGAAAGCTTTACTTACTGCTTTAAAGCTATGGATGAAAAAAGATGTAAGTTTTATACTTTTCATAATATAGTAGCATTCTTCATTTATATTTAGAATTTAGCTGATTTTCTTTTATTTTTCTTACAGCTTGTAACAGAACATGCCTTTGAAATTCCAGACAATATTAGGCCTGGACAGCTAATTAAGCAGCTTTCTAAAGTAATTCGATCTGTAGAGGTATGAATAAAAGACATTTAATTGTGATGGTGGAAATTTGCATCATTTTATAGGGAAACAATTAGGGTGGGATTGAATAATGGTTTGAATTAAATGGAAATTAGTTTAATGAGCTGGATTGTTAAAATATTCTATTATTTCATACTGCATATAGTCTCAAAAATGCCTTTTTACAAGAAGACACATTACAGTAGGGATATTCTTTTGGCATCCAAAAGGTGCATTTGGGATGAGATCAGAGTTATACTGGGCAAGATATGATACAAGATGTGCCAGGATATTTTCTGCTGGATTTTCAAGGGCTCTACAATTGTATCTTGCCCTTCCTCTTGGAGCACTGCTGCTGTAATGATTGTCCACTGTTACAGTGAAAGAAGAGGAAGGAATAGCCCTTTCCAATATCTTTCCCTTCTTATCTTGGTACATCATTATCTGAATGTGAAATCGTAAAAATGATCCATTCTAAATGGCTTTATTTTACTTAAAGGAAGAGAACAACAAACCAACAAAAACTCAGGGAACTGGTGTGTGTCAAGTTTCACGGTCACCAAGTGAATTGGCCTCCATTCATCATTCCAGAAGAAGAGCAAGGAAGCTACGAGATCAGTCTATCAAAACACCTTCTAATTTGGACATTCTGGAGCTCCACACAAGGGAAGTTCTTAAGAGATTAGAAATGTCCCCATGGGAAGAGGCAAGTATTACAAGTTAGAATGAAATAAAATACAAAAAGGTTTGGGTGCAAAATACTAAGATATGATTGTAATTTATTGCTGCTAAAATATTGTGTGCTTAAAGAATATATCAGCTCAAATAATTTAGCAAATGTAGATTAAAAGAAATATAAGAGTTTAGTATTAAAGATTATGTTACAAGTTTCCAGCTCCATCTCGGTCAATCAGATACCTCAATATACCATTGCTGTTTTATATTATTGCTTACCATTAGGATGCTAAGAAAGCAAAGACTCTGATATCTAATCAAGTTTTGCTATGGTAATATTTTCTGTATATGAGTTCTTAAAAGTTGTATTTATAGTTCCACATTGTGCAATAATGCTAGACGCCATCAATTCCAGCTGTACTTGTGTTGGCTATCTTCTTGACATATTTTATTCCTTTATTTGGTGTCCAGATCAAACTAAACTGCCAAAATGAGGGCACCTTTTTGGATTTATCATTGGTCAGAAACAAATCTCTTTTGGTGCATTCAATCAACAGATCAACAAAAGGACCGGCCTCTGTGTCTCCTCACATTCTCACAGCGTATTGCTACTGCCAGCAACCTCTACTTGAGCATGTTGGTCTTACCTCAACCTATTCAATATTCTTCTTGACATGTTGATGCAATATGTATAATTATGTGTGCTAAGCCTCATTAATCTAAAGAATGGAAGTAGGATCAGGTATTATGAAGTACAGAATTTAATAATTTCCTATTTGGGCATGATAATTGGTACATATAAACCTGTGTTATAGTTATTATTCATAATGCATTATTTCTACTTTAGACAAACTTTGCATCACTAATGTGGATTACACAGAGATTTTTAAAATGGAATCTTGTTTTGTTTCTTGCTTTAGGACACAGCAAATTATAAATTGAATGAAAGGTTTAACAAGCCACTTCAACCGTCTTCCACTGTTCCAGAATGGAGAACAAAAGACAATGATTTACGGCTTTTGTTGTCAAATGGAAGAATAATTAGGTACCAATCAAATGTTACATGACTTTTACTTTATTGACTTTTGCTAATTCTGTTCACTTTTCAATGATGAGAAATGGATATACTGTGTTTCCCTG